>VMKM01000748.1:0-248674 GCA_008360985.2 Macquaria ambigua
AAGCAGTCGCCAATCAGTTGTGTGACTTTCTACACAACAATAAGCTGTTTGAGGATTTTCAGTCAGGTTTTAGAATGCATCATAGCACAGAGACAGCACTGGTGGAAGTTACAAATGACCTTCTAATTGCATCAGACAAAGGACTTGTCTCTGTACTTGTCTTGTTTCTTCACATAGATATGTTTAACAGTAAGTGGTCATAATGCATTTCTGTCTCTGCATGAGTAAAATCCTCTAGCAGTTTCCCCCTGCTTCCAGCGTTTGCACTAAGTTAGGCTAAAATGTATCTGACCTACATGTACAGTAAATGAACATATATACATTGCCTTGACACGGCCTTACCCAAAATTCACACCAGAAGCAGCAAGTCAAAGGAAGATCGATTTATTTGTACAGGCCAATATTAGATACAGTGTTGTAATTTTCAGTCCAACATCAGCAGTGGTTCCTGACCCAGCCCAAGCTCTCTAAGAAGACGAGGAAAAAGGTCTCACAGCAGACAGAGATGAGGTGGGCTCCAGTGGATCTCAGCAGGAAGAGAAACAGAGTTAACATTAAGAAATATGTAATGTTAAAGTATCCATAACGGATGCTGTGCTAACTCTTTCCTGCATTATAGAGATGATGTGTGATGATGTCCTGACTGCGAGAATGATGCTGGTGGGAGGAACTGACCTGAAGGTTTTACTTAAACATACACTTTTATTTAGATGCCTTGGGTAGGTGGAGGGCTGGGTTGTCTGAGGGCGGGGCTGAGCTGTAGCTCCTCCAGAGTGGCACGCTCCATAGGGTCTCTGACCAGACACATTTGCAGCAGAGTCTTTACCTCTAAAAAGCAAGAGAGAAAGCAAGCGATCAAAGGTTTAAGTTGGCTTTCATCAAACATACTTTCTAGTATGAACCTGTGTGTGTGAGTGTGTGTGTGTCTTACCTGTGGACAGTGCACTGTTGATTTTAATGTGGTTGTGCATGAAGCCCATGGTGGTAAAACACGCATGTCCACTCAACAATGAATAGAAGAGCACGCCCAGCTGCCAAACAGTGGTGGGACGGGCCCAGTATGTCTGATAGTCAAACCACTCTGGAGGGGCGTATACAGGGGTACCTAGTGCACATAGCAACAGAGGAATGGAAGGAGACAGACAGAGAGATGGAGGGGAAAGACAGAAAAAGCTTTGTTTAAACATGAAAGTCATTATATCTGAGATTGACCAATGAGTAAAGAAGCCAGATATCATACCACAGAAGGAATAATACGACATCTCAGTTGAGAAGCTGCCACAGCCAAAGTCGATCACACGCGCTCTCGGGACACCAGAGTCTAATTCAACCAGGACATTTCGTAACTTGATGTCCCGGTGAAAAACGCCCTTGGAGTGCATGTCGATGGCTGCGTCCACCAGCTGCCTCAGGATCATCTGAGATAGACAGACACCGAGTTGGAAGGATTGTAAGACATTATTTTCCCCTGATTCCTGACAGGGTGAAAAAGTCTGTGAAACAATATAATGACGATGATGTGATGTTGCAAATTATGAAAAACAAATAAACGAAAAACTTTTTGCAGGAAATTAATTTCACGTCAATCAGTGGATTCGCTAGTGGGCTAAAGTAAATCCAAGCTAATCTTTTGCATCAATTTCAACTTTGGTGAACTTTGACGCTCAAATTGGTGCTGTTGACCAATAGAAAGCCGTCTTGACAGTGCTGACCTTCGAGGGAACAGAGGGCCACAGAGTGTAAAATGGAGGACGCTATCGTAGCTTGGTAAGCTGTGTTGCATTTTCCAGTTTAATTTAACCTCCTCTGTTAGAATATAAATTGCTCCACAAAAGAGGCATGGTTTACAGACAGTTATTTGAAAGGAGTTACTTCTTTCAGAAAACTGTGTGAACTTTTCCTGTTAGCAACCGAGCTAACTAGCTTCCCAACTTTTGACATTTAGCAAGCAAGCTAGCTTAGAGAGTGATTTTAATCATGATTGTGACTAACTAGTGCTAGCATGTCTTTGGCTGACTATTATGTTAGCCGTTAGCTCTGTAGCTACAGCAGTCCATCAGCTAGCCCTGCAAGTACTTCTTACACCACTAGCTTCTAGCACCACCTATTTTGCAAGGACTGGATGAACTTCACTATGTCACTTTCTGGTGTGACCAGGCCTTTATGCTGTGAAGTGAATCTAAACACACCAAGTAAAGATGTGATAAATACAACTTTTCAGCTTTGGTTTGAACCAGATCACACAAGCTAGCACACATACACAGTCACTGCAATGTTTCGTACCTTTGCCTCATGTTCGTCCAGGGATCCTCTGTGGTCTTGACGGTACTCGTAGAGGTCCTTGGAGAGGACTGGTCTTTCCATAACCAGTATTAACTCCTGGTCCAGAATATACCAGTCCAGAAGGGACACCGCAGCGGATTGTCCAACTGATCCTGGTAGACCTGCAGTTTTCAGCATCAAGGCCACCTCCAGAATGACTTTAAACTCCTTCCTGTTGTGAATCTAAAGAAAAGAAATGCGTACATTCCGAGTGGTAAATGATCTGCTAGCAGTTCCAACAGCTTCCAGAAGAGTAAGCAGAGTAACAACACATTTGCTAATGCAAATTGGTGATACATGAATGTCATTTTTAGGAGACAAGGTTAAAATACGAGCAGCATGTGTTTTGCTCATCCACAGTAGAGTAGTGAAAGAAATATGTAACATTCATATTTTAGTTTTAATTTCAACAGTTGGTGTTCGACATCAGATCAAGTTACTCACCACTCGTTCACACCTCACATCCTTTTTGGGAATGTGCTTGATGGCCACCTGCAAGACAGAAACACAAGTCATTTGGTTGGTATTTTCTGAGGATTAGTGAATGTTGTAATGAGTGTGAGCATGTGTTTGTAAGACTTACTGGTAATAAGTCTGATTTACGGAGGCCACCATACACTGAGCTGAAGCCTCCTGCGCCAATCCGAGCAAGCTGATGGTACTTTTCCTCAAAATCCGCTAAAACCACAGAGACGTTTGTTTTAGTTTTTATTACTGTTCTATGTGTAGCCTGACCCCTGCATCTGTTTTAACTAATCTTGCTCTTTATTCTTATCCTTAACCCTGAATCCAAAGCCTATGCCTGAAGGGGTCTCTTTATTTTATTGATTAACTTCATTTAATTGACTTAATTTATTTGAACTCTATCAGCTTACCTCTGCTTGTGTTTCCTGAGGAGGACATCTCATAGATTTTCTCCTCCTCAGTTGAGTTCTGGCTGACGTCACTGTCATCAGCTCTCACATCCTCCTTCACTTCAACGCTGGATTCAGTGATGCTGTTGCTGTCACTACACCTCATTTTCTTTTCAGGTGCCTTACCATCATCACTGGCCTTTCTCTTCCTAAACTCCACCCAGGGATCCTCCACTGACATCACACTGGGATCAGTGGTGTTGGTGTTGTTGATGCTGCACCTCATCTTCTTTTGGGATGTCCTGGCATCAACACTGGCCTTTCTCTTGCCCCTCTGGATCCTTCTATCCTCCACTGACACCTCACTGTGTTCAGTGGGGTTGGTGAGGTTACTACACCTCACCCTTTTTCCGGGCATCTCTCCATCATCAACAGCCCTCCTCTTTCTCACCCTGACATCCTCTTGCTTGCTGTTGCAGGGGTCAGTGGAGTGGGTGATGTTGCGTCTACCCCGAATCTTCTTCCTGGGTGATCCTGCAACATCAGTGTCCTTTCTTTTTCTCTTCACCTTGAGAACCATGTTGTTCTCTATATATGAGGGAAAAAAACAGTGAACAACTTGAAGCAAGCAAAGGATATAAGCAAATTAAAGAATTAATACTGAAGACTTCAGCCCCCCTCGCTCTCTCTGCCAAATATGTCCTTGTTTGAAAAAGCCAGTAGTTTAACAGCAATGTAACAGATTTCATGTATGAAAAGGGTTATAGTGGGAACTAAACTCTGAACTGTTTATCCGCTGTACACAAACAGTGCACCCTATATTGAAGATCATTTGAGAAATACCTTACAAGGTTCACTGGTTGCACATTGAATTAGGAAGATGGATATTTGGTCCTCAAACTTACAAGATCCAACTTATATATACAGTACATACAACTCAAATTATGTTAACTCATTATTCACAGGAACAGGCAAGTCTGAGTTATTTTGCATATTTGCCTGAAAATGTTGGAACATAATAATGTTGTGTAGGAATTTTATTTCTATCTTGACAGAAGTGTATATACAAAATTGTCTGGACATGTTTTTATTTGATCACTTATTTGATCACTAAAGTTATTTAATATTTTTGTCTTGTTATATTTAAGTAAATTAACTAACTGAATTGAAATGTCTTTCAACTCACAGCATAGGACCACATTGTACATAAGTTTTCAGGATTTGTAAAACACACAACATGACTCTGAGCTGGAACTGGAGGCACTTCACACTTACCTTGATCTTTTTCAGAGACCAAAGTCATCAACTCTTGTGTAAATGTAGAAGACATGACACTGTCCAAGTTTCAAACAAGATTATTTGAAGATGTAAACACCTGCAGATATGTGAAGAGTGTGTACTGATACAGAGTGAGCCTGTGTTCTGAGGTTTAACAAACTGTTGCATTCAGAATGTGAGGACACAACGACTGTGACGTCATAATTGTGAAAAATCTAAAGAACCAAGAATATGCAAATTAGCAGTCTAAAATTCCATCCAAATAGGATTTCAATTATTTAATTTTAATTTATATTTCTCCTGGAGTGATCAGATGATTCATTTCATCCTGTGTGGAGTGTGTGATCTTTTGCACCTTACCACAGTAATGCAAACTTTGGTCCATTTTCCCCAATGACACTTCATGCCACTGTTTATTTCGTCTTGTCACTTTGCATGTACACCTCTTCATGCTAACAATCCCACAATGCAATGTGCCGCATTTTATAGATGTGAAAATTACAGTTGCGGGAATCAACATCTGATGATGCAAAATTATCTCAATTCACTGCTCACTATTGAGTAAACGATTGAGTGTGTCCATTACATACGGAGCAATGAATGAGTGAACAAGGGGGTTATTTCAGATGCAGCCTGACTCCTCACTTTGATGCTAATAGTAATAGTAATAGTAATAGTAATAGTAATAGCCTAATCCAAGCTCACAAGCCAACCTAGCTAGTAAGCCGGCTAGGTAGGTAGCACGAGCAAGCTTGTTAAGCTAAGCTAAAACTTCATTGGGAAAGATGCCAGTATGAAATAAAAATGGGCTTTTGAAAAAGTGAATTTTGAAATAAAAATATCTATAATAAAAAAATGTATATCCAATAAACCCAAATCAAATTGTTGTTAATTTTACACCATTTATTCATATGATTTATTATAATTCATTTCATACTGTCTTTTTATTCATTTAATATTGAAAAATGTTCATGATCCTTTGACTAAGACAAGACTTTCAACAACTTTAATCTGAAACTGACCACATATAAATATAACTAAAACTCTTAATCTCAGATTAAACTAAATCAAAACAATAGCTGACAAAATGACAACTTACTTCTTTTCTACTTTGAGTCCAGACAAAGTATCTGTGTGTGCTTTGTCGCCTAGAACTTTTGATTATCTTTAGATGTAATTTCTTCTGAAATTGCTCTTTATCTTTCACTCTCTTCTCCCTTTTCAAATTTAGATTCAATTATACAACAGTGAAGTGATCATTAAAAGGTGAACAACACATTGTCTTTAATTTTCACTTATTCAGTGTTCACTCTTTTCTCGTGTAGTCCATCTTCTAGTTCTATGTTCATAAGGTGTACATCTAGTGTGATAATAAATAATCTCAGAAGCTTCATTTACATATGTTAATTATATACATTACACATATTATATTTGGCATATGAAGCAGTTAGATGTACAGTACCAGTCAAATGTTTGGACACACTTTCCCATTCAAGTGAATGGGAAAGTGTGTCCAAACATTTGACTGGTACTGTAGGTTGACAGGTTAATTATCATTTGCCTGACTTGTCTCGTGGTAACAGGTAACACAGTGAGCTGAAAAATGCTTTTCATTACCAGGTCGTGTCATAAAATCCAAATCCAAAAGAGCTTTCGTAGTGATTTTAAAATGCAAAGCAAGTTAAGCCATTTTAAAAAAATGAAATTAGTATCATAAAAGCTGTAATCTAACAGCTAAAATCACAATGTCTAAGATTTCTTTAAATTTTCAAATAAAACCCTCCCATGAGTTATTGTGTGATCACAGCTCTTAATGCTATAATAGCATGCAGCATTGTGTTGTGGTTGGCACGGAAATTGTTAGTTTGCTGTAAAGCATGAACTTAGTTGTATCTTTGCTTCAGTGTGTTCAGTCAGGACATCTTGATGGATTCTGCTGTTTTCTGAACCACACTCCATCACAGTGAAGCATCAATCCTGTTCACCTTCACCATCCTGTCTATAACGTGTGCATCCAGATGGTGCTGGTGGTATGTTGGTGGTTCGGGTGGCTTCTGACAGCAACCGACCTGGAGTCCCTCTGGTGGAAGGTTCTGGAAAGAGCTCAGAGGTCCTCACGCTGCAGGTATATTCATGAAAACAGGTTGTTAGTGGCAAAGGAAACCCTCTTCTGTATCTTATTTTCTTAAAAAAAGAAAACGGAAGTAGATTGAGATATTTCAGTTGGGCCATACAATAAATGACTGACAGTTCCCTCCTTCACTCAGACAACATTATGCACTTTTACTACAGCTGATTGTAAGAGCACACCACTCTAGGCTGTCAGTCGTCTTTGATTCTCAATACAGAAAAACACAGTGGCTGCTCTGGAAATGTCAATTGCTCCTCAACTGTCCACCTAAATCTCTTTTAATCCATCTGAGGCAAGAAATGGGCCTCGAAGCTGGTGAAATAATGCTCTCTATTTTTGTATCTACCACTCCTAGTTTAAATGTTTGTTCAGGAGATCTTGGAGGTCAGCTAGTGACATTATCAGCTAAACACTCTGTACTACAGCGATTTGTTCATGTCTAGTTGAGCTCAATGGACTCACACTGGATGTTTTCCAGATTTGAATCTCATAGCAAAAGCTGAGCTGGTGTCTGCCTTTGCATTTCTATCATGTTATTAGTAGTTTTGTGCAGCTCTTATATTTCTATGTTCTATGAAGCATCATCATCACCATAGATGATAAATAATAAGGATACATAAGGCCTAATGCGTGTATGTGTTTGCAGGACGTCCTGCAGCTGCTTGGGCAGAGAGCTGATGTCCCCTGGGGTGTCCACCTGCGGATCCACACTCAGCAGCTTCTGGAAGCTTCTCTCAAACTGCTGCACTCAGCCTACAGCAGAGAGAAGCTCTACAGGCCAGTCTGGATCAGCATGGAGGGTTTGCAGAGCACTGACAACACAAAGGTATGTAGCTTCCTGCCTGACTGATCTGCTTCCACCAACATGGGTTTCTGATCCACAATAACTGTGCTTCAGTTTCTACTGATTTCATACCAGAAATCAGAATTTTCTCCTCAGCAGTTTATTCCTGTTAGATTAAGAGTGTAAAAGTTGTGTTCGGAGTGTCTTAAGAACTTTATGGCAGGTTTAATTAATATCCTGTCATACCGCACTGGCAAGGTTTCTCTGGTCAGACATGGAAAATAAGTACAAACAAATCCAGTATCTGTGGTTAAAGGGCCATGCCAGTGGTTTTGCATGTTTCAGCCTATTTACTACAAAACATACATACATTAAATTACAGCTAACAATTTTGCAAACTGCGTTTTTTTTGTTTTATCATAAAGAACAGACATGTGACACATGCCACAAGGTTCTGTCCTGGGCCCAGTACAGTTCAGTTGGTATATGTTACCACTGTTACCATCCTCTGTAAGCACAGTATTGATTTTCACTGCTATGCAGATGACACCCAGCTTTTTATAGCTGTTAAACCTGATGTCCTAACCTCCCTTTACCCCCTTGAGGACTGCATCTCTGACATCAATATATGGATGACCCAAAATTTCCTCAAGCTACATCAAGACTAAAGAGAAGTCTTGATTATTGGTCCAGAAGAGCAAAAAGGGAAACTGTGCCTTCAGTTTATTACACTGTCTCAGCATGTAACACCTCAGGCAAGAAATCTGGGTGTTATCATCGACTCTGACCAAATTTTCTATTTCTGTACTGTAGGGAAATGGCAACATATGCCTGCCTAACAGAAGGGAAAAGTACATGTATAAAATATTGTATTAAACTGTACAGCAGGAAAAATATATATGTACATAGTTTGCAGTTAAGTAACTCAAATTTGCAAAAACACTGTAAGAACTTCTATCATATCAGATGTGGGTGATGCTGACTGTCCCAGACCAAATTGTTGAGAAAAGGTCAACATTAGGCCAATATATATTAAAACTAATATGTCATACAGAATCACCGTCATTCAGGTATTAGAGTTTTTGAGGTGCTTGTAATTGTGCTTCTGTTCCACAACATACAGTACAGTAGTGTTAATCCCCTGTTGTAACCTTCGCCTCTCTTTCAGGAGTTTGTATCCACTGTAGAGAGGCTGTTCCCTTATGTCACCCTCGTCCTGACAGAGCTGAACTGGCCTCCTCTGATCCCAGCGACAGTGACAGGCTTATCTCAGAGAGTTGCTCTACATCTGAACACAGCATCGCTGCCAAAAGGACAGGAGGAGCTTAACTCTCTAATGGGAATGATGGACACATATGATCTTATAGTGGAGGAGGACACAAAAAGCAGTGCTGGAGCTTTTGCGGTCTTCAAAGGACTTACGAGCCAGCGTACAGGGAGAGCAAACACAAACCTGTATGTGATACCTGACCAATCCTAACTGAGGATGGATATGACCAACCCAGAATTACAGCACTCAGAAAGGATATTTGTGTCTTACAGTTTCCTCATTAGTTAATGTGAATAGACATATATCTATCAGTGACACAGCAACATCATTGCACACTGTACAACATTCAGAATGTTATAATCAATCAGAGCCTGAATGATACATTGGAGGGCTAATTTTATTGCCTCATCACTGATCTATCAGTGTATACAATATCTGATGTACCTAATGCCGTAACAAGTGCTTGGTTGTCTTGTCTTGCACTGAAATAAAGTAAAATGTAGGATAACACTCTGTAACCCTGGTTCTCTGAATGACAGCTACTACAGATACTACACTTACAATAGGTGTTACTTGTACATGTATAGTGACATCTTTTGTACCTCTCAAATTACAAATAAATATGTTGGTATCCATCTTATTATTTGGTTTTCTTTACAATGAGCATTACACCCTCACAGAGCTGCTAGCATGGCTCTCTGGGGATGGAAATGAATGTCAGTCAGTACACCACTTTGGTCCAGACTGAAATATCTCAGCCATTATATTTTGTCTCATGGTGCCCCAGAGAATGTTCCTACTGATTTTGGTGACACCCTGACTTTTCCTCTAGCACCACCAGAGGGATGACATTTGTTGACCATAGATTGTATATAAAGATGGACGATGCGTCTCTACTTCCTCCTACTGTACAAAATGAAGCCAAAATACCCCGGATACAGGAACTGCCATCTTGCGCTGGTGACATCATTTGGAGCCAGAGTCTGTGATCATGGATGTATAAAGAGAACTGGATACAGCGTCGGAGGCAAGCCCCCTTTCATTCCTATGAAAGCTGCTCAGTGGCGCATGAAGCCAAAAAAGTTCAACTTCCCGGGTATAAAATGACCCGGATCTTCCACATAGCTTCCGCATTCTTGGCCCATAAAGCAAGCGCACTAGCTTTTCCTTTAACCCCGCCTCCAAACCGCTAGGTCTAATGGGTCTTGGAGCAAGCGCACTAGCGCTTCCTTTAGCCCCGCCTCCCAACCGCTCCGTCTCAGGCTCACTCACATGAATGGCAGTGACTCTTTAACTCTGGATTCGGCTATTTATGCATTTTACAACTTTTAGGACATAATGATTTAAATAAGGGCTGTTTAAGTGTTCATACTGGCTAGTTGTTGAACCTCAAAAAAAATTATCCGCTGATTTACAGACGTCTCTTTCCCAATGTAAGTCTATGGGAAAAAGTGTCTTGGGGCCAGTGTGCATCACGTGACGGACCCGGAAGTTGTAATTACACGGTTTGGCCACTATGTCAAATTGGCTTCAAAGCCTAGCGCTCTTCCTGGGGGCTTGTCTGTGATCCGTGGTGGAGCCCAGTATCGAGGTCCCGCCTATACACCCGCCTGAACCAATCACGAGCACACACTTACAGTTGTCACTCATGACGTGACACCCCCATTTTTATAGCATCAAATAACTAATTAAAACCAAACTTGTCAGAAAGATTAACACTTGAACAAACATCAGTGTGATAAGAACTACCTAAAATGACCGAAACCATCTTTGGGAAAATTTTATTTGACGTATACTTTGATTTTTCAGTTTGGCCTATGTACCATCCACTAACATGGAGGGGGCGGGGTTTATGGTTTATGACCTATACTGCAGATGTTTTGGCTTCACTTTTGGGGAGCTGTCATGTCATCCATCTTTATATACATTCTATGATACAGACATTCATGTCTCCCTCAGGATGAACTGTAATACCTTTGAGGATCTCCTGACTTTTCATCTCACACCATCATCAGGTCAAACATACAGTTTGTCCAATACTTTGGTTTATGACCAAATACCTGTAAAACTAATGACATTCCCATATGCGTCAGCTGTACTTATTATGTACTGTGTTTAACCATTGAATTCTGATTGGATGGACACAGCAAACATATTCTGTTAAAAACATTTTATTCAAAGTCCTATGAAAGCATTTAATGAAACATCAATGTTTTTTTTTATCAAAAGACAGATGTTACTTTGTGCTACATGCACTCAGGTGTATAGAGACAATTCTCTTACCACTTAATGCTACTAATGCTTAGTGTTAATCAAAATGAACCCCAAGTTTCCTTTAAACCCCACACTTGGTTAGATATACAATTAAATGAACATTTCCCATAGATTTACAAACAGAATAATTAATATTGAATGAGCCTTTATTTTGGATTTAGTTGTCTACATCTGATTCTGGCTGAATGTCAAAGTGAGCATTAAGTGTTTAAAGCCCAGTTCAGACCAAAGATTCGCGACGAGACGAGTTGAAACTTGCAACTACTTACAATGCGCCGGTCTGCAACGTTCTGAAAGCTGCCAGTTTGCACCAATGTGACTAGACGAGAGAGTATATCGATTCCATAGCAACAACTGTCTGTACTTCCGTTCTAATTGCCGGCTTTTCAGGCTTTTTATGTAGCTGGATATAATTTGTAGCATCTTAAAATATGAATAAGGATGGTGATAGTGAGTTACTTGCTACAGTTGCATTTCTAGTATTGATGAAACGGCGAAAACATAAAAAACAAGAGGGACGAGATGAACAGCTGACTTCGCTACGAGCTGATTGGCTGTTGAAACAGGTGACGTGCCTTACGTTTTAAAGCTAGCCACTGGCAACTTTACAAACTGAGTCACAGGTGACGCCATCAGCTGGCTTGAGTCAAGCTGAGACGGGCCAGTTCACACCGCTGTAACTTTTCCCTGCAATGCTCTAAAGCGGTTTCGTCTCATCATGTATCTTTAGTCTAAACTGGCCTTATAAGGCCTAGTTTTTTATTTACTCACTTTATTGTGATCTTTAAAACTTTAACTTATTTATTTGATTTTCTGTTAAAAAAAACAAAAGTTTAAAAAAGTTTTAATGCAAATCTCATCTTTGTTCACTGTAAAGTGTTAATCGTACCATGTTGTATAAACAGCAGCTTGACCTCACTCTGGCCTGGAAAGTACCACTGACTGTCTACAGATGGGTGGTGCAGAGGGCCACTGACAGACTGACAGCTTCATTGTCACAGGGGGGACCGTCTGTATTCGTAGCCTGGTATTGGCCGGTTTGCTCCTCTGTGGCGGACTGCAGTCTGTTCCTGGTCAGGTATTGGCTGCAGGAGCAGAAGGTGTGGTAGAAAGAGGAGGAGAGGCCGGCAATATCTGTGGAGATGTAGGGAAGAACCTCTGGAGATGCCTGGTTATAGTAACTGATCTGGAAAAAGATCCAAACAATAAAAGCATGTTAAGATTATATCTAAATATACACCTGTTAAGATCGTTATTTGTCTTACCAATGACATGTTGTTTTTGGTCTCCAGTATGGTAAATCCAGCACACAGAACCTCTCCTCTGTTATACCCTTCAGTGGGAGGGTGAGTGGGTAGGGACACTGAACGCAGAGCGATGACATATGGATCTCTGAGGAGGAAAAAACAAGAACAGTAAATCCTGCAGGATAGAGGTGTATGACCTGTAACTGAGACCTTCCAGCCAGTCATTCTACTGACCCACTGCCACAGGGCTTCCTCTTGGAAGCCAACAAGATGAAGTCCTGGAGAATTCCTTCTCCCTGACTGGCTGAAGTCAGGGAACCTACTCCACCATGAAACACTGATGGGGTCACCACACGATACAGGAAGTCATCATCGTCCACCCGGTGAATCAGCTCACATTTCCTGATTTAGGAAAGGACACAGAGAGATACTACTGATGAGGTTGTTGATAGAAATTTAGTTTATTTGAAATAAAGTTAAGGAATATTGACTATATTGTTAAATGGATAGTTCCACATTTTGGAAAATACATTTATTCTCTTTCTTGCCAAGAGTTAGATGAGAAGATTGATACCACTCTCATGTCTGTACGATAAACATGGAGCTAAAGTTAGCTACGGTTAGCTTAGCTTAGCATAAAGACTGGAAATGGGGGAAAACAGCTAGCCTGGCTCTATCCAAAGCTAACATACTAGCACCTTTAAAGCTCACTAATTAACATGTTATACGTTGTTTGTTTAATCTGTACAAAAACCAAAGTGTTAAAACTACATGGTTTTACAGAGGGTTTAGTCCCAGACTATTTCTTGGCTGGGCGCAGCCGCCTGACCCTGTTTTAACATTAATATAGGAGAACATACCTCAACCCAGACACTGAATATGTATAGATGACTTTTCACTGCTTTATCGCCTGAAACTTTCAAGACTTTGTACTGACACATCTGATTGGACAATCCACATAAAGTATGCAGGGATGTGATTTTTCCAGATTAATCCGGAATTCCGGATTTTCCAACCTGAAAATGTGACCCACGTGAATGATGCAGATCCGTAAAAAAAATTAAAAGGGGGGAGGGGGGTTGAGTCGAGTCGCCTTGACAAGAAGATCGCCCCGACGCTGTTTTGGAAAATATTATTCACATATGTCAAGATCAGTGTTGCCAACTCTCACCTGAGACTCACGCTCTCACGTTCAGGCTCACGCTCTCACGCTGCCCAAACAATTCTCACGCCAAAACACTGCGACAGCAACAGAGATGAACAGGCGAGTGTACGTACCGTTGGTTACGTACTGTAACCCCCATTCTATGAGTATAGGCTCTTAAATTAATCTCTGTTTGGTCCGTGATATGTGCGCGATGCTTATCGCCGGGTTGACAACTGTTCTGGCAGAAAACCCTGCTGGAGCGCAGAAGGCGTTCAAGCAAGCTAGTGAGTAGTGAGTGAGTGAGTGAGTGTTCATATTTGGCTGAGTGAGTGAAAGAGTGTGTGTTCATGTGTACATTTGTGTGTGTGTTCATATATTGGCTATGTGTCTGGAGTAGGATAGGTTCTTGTGTTCTTTTGTTTCTTTTTGTTTATTTTCGGTTTTTGAACATTCAATAAAACGGTGTAGTTTTGACAGTGGAAACAACACGTCTTTGACTTTCATTAGTGAAAGAACCTGTGTGCCCTTTTAGGATTAGTGTGTGTCTAATATTGTGAAATTGTGAGTATTTCCAAGGTGGCGTAGTCAGGCTATATCCTTAAATCTTACAATATAAGGCCCCACTCTCGCCACATGTGTAAGGTGCATACTTTTTAAAAGTATGCGAATTGAGTCCATATGTGCACATGATAAAGTGCGCGTATGTGGGTCTGTAAATCCTGCTTTTTTGTTCATTGCCAATCACATGCCTAAGTGTGACCTGTGTTTCTATTTGGCTACACTCTCTGCTGCCTGCCAGAGTCCATACTAAATTAAACAAATAAGGCTATTTGGGCTCAGTAAATTGTGAACTTTGTGTTGGATGCAATATTCATTCCTTCTGCACTGATTATGAACTTGAACCAAACTACACTATACGGATTCTTCACTTCTAAGGTAAAAGGATCTTTTTTTGTGCAAAAAATGTGTTTTTGTGAGATGTAACATGTTAAGTTATCGCAAACAAAGAAAACATTTTAGGGTGCAGGAGCTTAGTGCTTTTCAAAATAAGAAAATTTCAACAAAAAATTCTGGCAGTCCTAAAGAGCTTCTTCTCTGGTGCTGTGGAAAACATCCTCTTTCCTCTGCATCTTTTGCGCTGCCCTGCACATTGCATTTTTGCACTTGTGACATATGTACATTAGACTTTTTATTGTACATATGTTGATCATATTTTATCCTTTATATTTCTTTACTCTAATCCTTATCACACTAGTTTTTTAGCACAGCATTAGGAGCACGCCACATTGCATTTCACTATAAATACACGTATTACTTGTGTATGTAACAAAAAACCTTTCAATCCTTCAGTCCTAAAATATGTAGCCATTTGCAGCAATACCAGAGTTATTAAGCAGAGTATATTTCAGGACTGACCCACCCACTGTGAAATCGAATCATGATTAAAGTGTCACGTATCAGAGACATAGAATTAGAGAATTGCTACAATGTCCATACTTTATTATCTTGAACTAAGGAAATGTGGCTAGGTGAAACAGCCAAAAGAAGACCTCTCAGCTATACTGGCACAAGAAAGATTGTTGGAAATCTTCACACAGGAACCACTAAGTGAGCAACTTGCATTATGATCACACAAAGTATCATGCCCCACTGCCTTTTTCTTCATCTTTACCACTGGCTACTTTCACCCAGCACTGCCGCACAGTTGAGATTTGTTGACATTATCTTAACCCGCTATGGATTTCAATGTGTGTTGCGTGTTGTGATTGGCAGCAAACTTTTCATAAGGTATACCCTGACCTTTATACACACAGTGAAGACACACTCTTTTTTACTAAGAGTGTGTGTGTGAGTGTTTGAAAGCATTACTGATAATGCCTGTCCCAGCTTGGCCTGTTGCTCAGCTCAGCCAGCAGACAAGAAGCTCTGTCAGCAGGAACATCCACCTCTGATTCCACCCTGAAACTCAACATGGACTTCTGCTCCAGGGTGTAAAGACGAACCTGGGAACAAAGAATCACATTAAACATCCAGCTCCTCATGGGGAATAGGAAAAAAAACTCTCATACATAACACAAAAAACTCTCCTTTTTAAGGAGAGAACAGCTGATACCTTGTCTTTCTCAGATGTGAGGCGCCAGTTGTTTCTAGCAGCCAACATCTTCAGAGCGGAAACATTGTTAAAGCTCAGATACACCTGGAAACACACACACACACACACAAAACATACATATGAATTAGCAAACAAACACCTAAGCATGCACACAGAGCAGAAGATACAATTTGGATACTGAGCAATTGTGCCACTGTATGTCACCTCTGATCCTGCTTTGCTCAACAGCACATAAGCAATGTTTCTAAGAAGATATATTTTTAATAGAATGTAAGATGGGCATATGTAAGAAAGTTAAACACAAAAATTGTTGAGAGATTGAAGTAAAGGTACACATAGGTATGTAGGCTGTATACCTGTGGGTATGCGGGTGAATGTAGATGTGTTAAACCTGCACAGGTAGGAAGGGTATACATATATAGGGATATATATTACTGAAAGTGAAGATGGAGGAGTTACGGCCCACATGAACTGCGGCTTTTAAATACCCCTTTCTGTGCATACTGTATATACATGTATATAAGAAAACTGGAAAAGGGTTTTATGTAAAAATACTGAAAAGGATTTGTACAACTCTGCGATATAGCTCCCCCCCCCAAAAAAAAGAAAAAAAGCTGACAAAACAGCTGTAAAAATAAAAAATAAAAAAGTATAAGAAGATACAGAGAATTAGCACAACATTATTCTGACAGCCATCTGCTGAAAATCACAGATTCTCCAAAAAAAGTGACTGCTATCCATTTTACAAACAGTAACATATCTTTTAGGTTTTTTAAACATATGTTCCTCATTTTCAGGCAGCCATTGATTTTTATTCATTTCAGTACAGTATGAAAATCAACCTGCAAAGACTTGACACTTTCTGAAAATAGTTAATCCATCGCAGTTAACATACTGTCTGTTTTTAACGCGGTCAAAGTGTAATGTAATGCAGATTTTTCAAATGAGTCTGATAGTATGTCAGCATACTGCAATGTAACAATAACACTTAGAAAAGGGAAAAGCAATGTTCACTTAGATAATGATCTGAATAAATGCGCCTTCAAGCTGATTTTAAAACTTAAATGAGCTGAAATCAATCAAATCAGAAGCACGTTACATGAACTAAAACACTATCACATGCTTTTAGTAGTAATATATAAGTTGCACTAAATGGAAAACTCGTATGGTCCTTGAATCATGAATGATTAATACTGTGCTCTCAAATATTATACTGACCTTTGACCATGGTAGCATTGTTTATAGTGACTTGACTAAGTAAATTGGTTAATACAGAGCAACAAGTCTCCAGCTGACTGTGTTATCAGTGTTGATTTCCATGTTTATCTACATGTTGATAAAGCAGGTGTTGGTGAAACTGTATCCTCTGATTAGTGAATATAATCTCCCATAATATTCCCTGCAAAGTCAGGCGTATAAAAACATGGTGATAACAGAATGTAATTGTTAAAAAATAAAAATCATAGTTTTACTGGTTAAATCTAAGAGTGACATAAGCTGTTTTTGGCTGGCTGAAGACCAGATGTGCCGCTGCATTTTGGACCATTTGCAGAGTTACTGTGCATGCTGGCGGCCCTGTCAGAAGGGCATTTCTGTAGTCAAGGCGAGAGATGACCTGTGACTGTACAAGGAGTTGAGCGGCATACTCAGTCAGACCTGATTATGCTGATGTTATATCGTGCAAAGTGACATGACGAAGTGAAACGTAGTTTCAATCACGATGCCCAGATAGCTTGCAGATTTTGTTGGAGAGAGCGAGGTGAAGCTGAGCTGGATACTAATGTGCTAAACAGAAGGACTGGCTGGGATCACTTTGATTTTTTGAGAGATCAGTGAGGCAGGCTGAGGCATTAACATGGGTCTTGGGTGATCCGATCACAAGTGGACAGCTCAGAGTACGTCAGTTCACACCTGGTATTAGAATGCATCTCGTGTAGTGGAAGTCAGCAAACAAAGCTGTGCCAAACATCTCAAAGTTCAGCCAGTGAACTGGTGCAATTGTTTTTCAGTTTGTTTAAAATGTTTCTGCCTTAAATGTAGTCTGGCACTCTCTCCATGTATCCATTCCTCTCCACATATGACCATTTGGACCAAAATGAGCAGTCATTGATGTGCTATTCACAGCACATGTAATCGGTACTAGTCCTGAGTGATTCCTGAACTTTTTCCTCACCTGGTTTCTGGGATCCCAGGGTACAGACAGAGGGACCTCGCCCTGCTTGCGGGAAATGATGTACTTTCTGAAACAACAAAAGGAGGAGAGCAGTTAGAAGAAGTTTCTGTTTAAATATACTGTCAAGTGAACAATATAATATGATTACATTAAAACTGTGGGGTTACATGGTCCCATTAATGTCAAATAAACCCATGGTCTGATTAAACCTTTTCAAAACTCACTCATGAACTAAAAAATACATGACATTCAATCTATAAACAAAACAGTTACTGTCACAAGGACCACAGCGGAAATGGAAAGCTTTTATCTTTATTGTTTTTACCCTCGACATTGTAATTGTAATGTCAGAACTGGGTGATAAATCTATCTAAATCTACTGAAACTGTCTACCATGGGCTCAGAGTTTGATACTGAGGTATCCTTTTGAGTTTTTTGCATGTTTCATGCAAGCCTTCAGCATGAGGAGTGGTGTGACGCACATTTCTACACACTGCAGAGGGCTGTACAGCATATGTCATTTCTGTGCTCTTGCCTGAAAATCCCTCATATTTGTAGTCCAAACAAACTGAAAATATCATACAAAGCATCACTTCAGGCACACAGAGGTGGATCTAAAAGCTAAGAAAGTTAGTGCTCTTCACAGGAATAGACAGACAGGTTACCTGTCCAATCTGATCTTCTTCCTGGCTATGGCTTCTTGAAACCGCCTCTCTCCCTCCTGTAAATGAAAGACAGAGAGAGAGAAGGGGCTAATTTAAACACCTCAAATCATCTGTCCATTTTCTATATCCGCTTATTAAATCATGCAATAGTGTCATTTCAATTAAAGGTGCTACATGTAGCATTTTCTTCTTCCGCTTATCCAGGGCTGGGTTGCGGTGGTCTGAAGTCTGCGGGAGGTGTGCACATTTTCACTTCTTCTTTTATAAATACCAGTGTATGTGCAGGAAATGGCGTACGCATGGATGTTGTGCGTACGCGTCATTTATACATCTGGCCCCTGGTATACATGTATAGAAGCCTGTGAAGGCTGTTGTCTCATTTGGTTGTGTTTGTTTTGTTCGTAGTACTCTTATCTCCGAATTCTTACGTTAACCGGTAAACATAGCACCTTTCACCCTGCACCTGAACTCTTCCCAGTGTGACTCATGTAGGAGTAGGACACTGTGATAAGAGCTTCTTTAATGAACACAACACTCGTCCTTCAAAGGCTTTATGAGTGATGACATATTTCCACATTGAGTCAAGTTTATAGCTCTGATCTTTGATCATCCAGGCCTTCACACCTCTCCAACCCCAGCTCTGGAAAACTTGTGTTAGAGGTCACACGGGGGCAACTTAAATACAAAACATGCACTGTCTATAGTATGAACAATTAAAATAACAGACATGATGGTAGACATGGCACCAAGCAAAGAGGTGCAACATTTGTTGCCTCTGCCTTGTCACTTACTTAGTGTCAGTTGAAGATGGTCACATTTCATGCTGCCTCAAAAAACTGCCCTTGCAATATTGTAATAGATAAAACAAATTTCTGTGCAACAATTTTCTACCTCAATAAGAAGAGAATAATGAATGGTGATTTGTTATTTCTGTAATGCCTTACTGAATCAGAACATGATCAGCAGTTTGAATTCTGTTGGCTAACTCACCAGGGGTTCGGGTCGTATCCTTGGTAACGTACACGGCTTCCCGTGATCGTCCAGCACCTCAAAGGTCATGAAGGCGGAGTTTATGTGACGGTTAGGTCCCTCCTCATGGTAGGCCTCTGCACGCACCCCCACCTCAATGCTGCAGGACACAATCCATTTTATTCATTTGTCTTTCTTAAAACATCTTTTTCTTTGCTGTACCCTTTTAATACTGAGCTGTTTTCATGACCTGTTTCCTCCACATAGATAAGTTTGATCTCATCTGATCTTATCTTCTGTATCTTTATGGCTGATTCTGGACGTACTGATACCTGTTTTTGAAGGCGTTGTTGACTATAGCCTTCAGCAGCAGTCTGTCGCCAACCTGAGAAGGACCCCTGAAGGTGAACATGTCGATGGTCCGCAGAGTTGGGTGAGCCTGACACAGACGACTGCATGGAGAGAGAGAGAAAGAGAGAGATTATACAACAAGAAAAACAATGAAAGAGATGATTTTGGAGAAACTGTGTTTCCCTGTCACAGACTTGTATGTATTTGTGTGTTAACATAAAAATAGTTCCAAGTAAAGTTAGATAGCTGTGGGCTGATACCAGTACTAATGTTTTTAGATCAGAAACAAGTATTTGGTGTTTCTTTCACGTTGTTTCAAACTTTTCCACAGGGTGTAAAAGTGAAAAATAAACATTTGGACCATCACGGGGCAAAAAAAAGCTCTGAAGCACTAAGAGCATGAATAAAGACGTTGTTTTAGGTGGTTTAACAGCTTGTTAAGGCAGAGTGAGGATGGTTTTACACAGTGACACTACTGTTGGCTTGATTCAGTCAAACATCTGATGCAAAATAAAAAGAATAAAAACACACTGACTAGTTCCAGTCAGAGAAGCCCTGCCATCATATCAGGGGTAGACAGCCCTGGGCTAGCTGATAAATAAATTCAGTTAATAAAACCTTAATATTGGCTACATGTATCAGTAGATCAAGGATCACTGTCCATTTATGCGAGTGTTTTGGTCACTGAGTCTTCTCTTGATGCTCAAATTCAGACAAATTCCCAATTTTGGTGCACATTTGGCTCCAAGGCCTGCAAGTAATGATTATTTTTCATTATCCATTAAAGATTTGTTTAGTCTATGAAATGTCAAAAAATATAGAAAAGATGTCAATCACAACTTCCCAGAGGCCAATGTGACGTCTTCACATGTCAAATGTTTTTGTTCAACCAGTCCAAAGCCCAAAGATATTCAGTTTTATATATTTTTCACTAATGACTGAGGCGATTAATCGATTATCAAAATATCTGCTGATTATTTTTCTGTCGATCAACAAATCAAGTAATCAATCAGCTCTGGGCTCAGCAATCTAAAACTGCCATTTAAAACTGCCAATACATGTCTGTGTATTCTGGCCAACAATGTATGTTGATTGAGTGCTTTACCTGCCAATGAACACATCCTACACCCAGGTGTGTGAACGCACATGTATGACTGTGAGTGTGTGTTCATGTATGTGTACCCTCTGGAAAACCTCTGTGAACCTGCTGGTTTCATTTAAAATGTGGGAGAGATTGTACAGTACCTGGCAGCAATCGTAGCTACATTCACCATCCAGGCCATGATCTGTCCTCCAAATGTATTCACCTGGTGTTTAGACAAACAGAGACCCCCCACCACTATAATGACACAACACTGATTAAACATAGAATGCATGAACAGTAAAAGCCTTTGAAAAATCCCAATATTATACAAAGATTCTAAGTATAATAGTACCAGAATAGCACTAATTACCATATATATTTTCAAATCAGAAAATAACTGCTTATTCCTCCCCTTCCTGAGATAAATAGACAGAGGCAGGCAGAAAGATACATTAATAAATAACCTGATGGTTAGCATGTGGGGGTAGAACCAGTTCAACACTCTCCACCTTGGTCTTCTCTGCTGCCACCGCATTGCCTAATGCTGAGATGTCAGCTGACACACACACACACACACACACACACACACACACACACACACATTTGAAATTTAATGCAAAGTTTTAAAGGATAATGGTTGGTGTTATTCTATATACTTTCAACAATCCCATTAACCCCATCAGCACCTACGGAAGGGGTAAATCTGCTCCCAGATATATAGTTTCATTAATAATTGGCCAACATGATCAAACGTTACTCAAACAGGAGGAAATAGTGCATTTGTTGAGGACTATTTTCAGTGGTGGATGAATCCACATTTGGTGCTCTAGTGAGTATTTGGGGCAGCAGGACGGAGTATGTGGGTCCAAATAAACTACAGTGTGTGTGTTCATGGTGATGAAGGAACATGTCATCCAGTGCAACAGATGTGTTTTTAATAGTTTAAGCTTAGCATTAATGGAATTTGTACAAGCCCACTGTTTCAACAGGTTAAACCATCCCACAAATCTCCATAGCAACATACAGTATCTGCTTTATCAGGGAAAACAGCTACATTTAATGTGATCTGCTGTATACTGTGATGCCGCAGTGTGCATCAAACCTACCCTGCTGGATAGACCCATGGGAGAGCAGATCTTTGATGATGTCATCGTGTACCATCCTGACCCTCCGTCTCTCGGCCGCCACGCTGTGTTCAACCTGCTCTTTCTGAGTGCGAGGTACAATGGGCTTCAAGATCACCTGTGAGGTAATGTCAGTAAATTTATCTATTGTGAGAAAACCTTCAATAAAAATAAAAAAAATAAAAATAAATGCACACTGTTCAAATGCAACAACTGACATTTGAATCTGTTTTTACATTCACCTTTTGCTTTTCAATCATGATCTTAATGTAGATGTGCAGTCAGTATTGTAGAAAGTTGCCACCTACCACATCACACACATTCTTGAAAGACAAAAGGGTCATAATCGCCTCAAAATCATTTGCTGTGCTATCCAACACACCCCTCACCTTTTTTCCTGTGTTTGTGCGCTGGGTAACAAAGGTGGCATAGGCGTGACAAACCCTCCAGTGACGATCACAGAACAGGTCCTCACAGCTCACCTGTATGCCCACCTGAGATGGAATATATTAGTAATTATTATATATAGTGTTGATGTTTTGTTGTAATTTTGGTGAACTGACACTTTAGGTAATTGCAAATCCAATGGAAATGGATTTAATTATTTGAGGTCAAACGCCAAGAGATTGTGTTAGTTTATTACATACGAAACAAAGGGCACAATGGTATGAATGTAAAGTAACAAATAATGAGTGGGTGTCATTGTTTGTGTTCTTGCACTATATATCACTTATGTTTTACATTCAAGCATTTCTACAATGTGATCTCATCTGACCTCCATGCTGGTGTTAAAGGCTCTGTTGACCTTTGCCTTGATGTTCACCACCTGACCCACGCTGGACAGAGACACATGAAGGAAGAATGAGTATGTACTTTACATTCACACACACACACACACACACTCTAGCAGTTCAGAAGGACCCACGCCTCTGTACACACACTTACCTGATGGTGTGTTCAAAGTGGATGTCATCCATAGAGGCAGTGACACAGGGACACCCAGCATGCCTCTCAGCTGCCCATATGGAACAGACATACAGTAGGTTAGGTGCTGTCTGGCGAGTCAGTGGTTACAACATACTCTGGACACTCACAAATGAAATAAAAGCATTTCAACACACCACATGACTAATACTCACTTAATCTTACACACACACACACACACACACACACCTCACCAGATAGGCAGGCGGTGGAGTCTATCCATTTGAGCAACTGCCCCACACTCAGCTCCTGTTGATGGTTGGTGTGACAGGGCATCACTATCTGACTCATTTTGACCTCTGTTGGGTTGACACTCTCTTCTTCTTCCTCCTCCTCCTCCTCCTCGTCCTCCTCTTTCTCCAGAGCAGCTGACACTCTGGAAATCATCTTCAAAGCTGAGAGGAGAAGAGGAGTTTCTTAGATTGAGATGAATTTCAGTTTCATCAATATACATCTCTTACATCACTGGTACCCATGCTCCAGTTTGACATCTTTTGGTAACTCTTTAACATGTACTGTTTTACCAACACAGGGCTGGTGCTGGAGCTGTTTCCTGCATATCAAATGTTTACCAAAGATCCAAAAAAGGATTTTAAGGGCATAAAACATTGCTGAATATAAATTTCATAGCTGCACACACTAGGTCTCAGTTTACTTTGTAAAATCTAATGTTGTATCTATAACCAGTAAACTTGGCAATGAACATCTTAAATCTTTCCAATTTTACCAGACTTCAGCTCATTTAGGATTTACCGTCATTCTTTATAAGAAGATCTCAGGCTGCAGCAACATGAGCAGATTAAGAGACAATGCGGCCCTGGGCAAAGACACATAAAAAGACCCCCGCCCATGCCCCCACAAGGCTGAGGTTGCTACATTTTCCCTGCAACATGTTTAAGGTTAGCCATAAGTCAAAAGTGCTGCTGCATCTGAACTTTGTATTTTGTTTATGCTGGAGATGAAGAGAGGCCATATAAATCCACACTGACACTCTTTTCCACAGACATTAGCTTATATAAAATACTATAGGAAAGTATAGGATAATATTGAAGGAAACAGGCTCATCCCTATGTTTCCAGGGTCCTATGTCAAAGGCCTATAAGTAAGGGCTATCTTCGCAGCTCAAATAACAAAGGGAGGTGGATGTTTCAAAAGCAGTTTGAATGGTAAACTCAAGGTGTAGGTTTCAAGGAGTATAACATCAGTAGCTATAAGCTGTAGGTGAGTGATTTCAACATATTGACCCTGGGAAACATACATTGAACATAGGGACAAATCATTGCTGAGAACAAAAAACCCTTTGAAAGGTCTCCTTGATGTGTCATATTAAGAGGATATTGAGCTGGGGAACATAGAACCCGGGGAACATAGAACCCAGGGAACATAGATGCGCTCCTGAATGAAACCATCAAAGGAAACTTGCAAAGCAGCTTAAAGCATAGCTATTCAGCTGTCAGACATATTTAAATTATAAGTTTAATTTAATCTAAGTACCAATTTGGTATTTAAACTTTGAAATTGGATGCACAAAGAGACATTTGAAGATGACATAGTACTTTGTTGTCTCTTGAGGGTGGAAGAAATAGATAGATTTGATAGTTGTTTTCTTTGTTGGTCATTTCAATATGTGATGGCGCAATGTTTACTTTTGGTATACTGAATCTCTTTTTACTACTTCCACCCTAATAAGACCCTGTGAGGTCAAAACCAGTCTGCATTTTAAATCAAGAACAGGCCTTTTCCACAGCAGACATTTTGACTTGTCATAGTAATAAAAGCACAGGTGTTCTTAATAACATTAACGATGGCTCTGTTCTATTCAAGTGTCCTAATAAGCCATGACAGTGAGCCAGTATGAACAATATGTCTTTTTCACTAAGACTTTCACTGACTAAATAAACTTCTCTTTGCTCTCCATAAGACTGCCTGAAGAATGATAATATTTAAATTGCTTTAGTGTTAATCAACCAAAGCTTAAAGCCCCCTGCCCTCTTGGGAAATCCATCCATGAGTAACAGACTCCAAGCCCTGCCAACTCTCAGTCAGCAGCAGGCAGGACTGTTACCAGTCTGTCTGGTAAAAGGAGCAAGGGCTTCACATGCATGAAGAATTGGGACGTGTTCTTACTTGTTGGCTATAAACACGAAAGTCTGTTTCTGACTGAGTGATGAAGTTACACCATTGGTTGGTTCAGTGTTGGAGTTTCCCCATTGGCCGTTGCTCTTTCAAAATGAATAGGCTTGAACAGTCCTCAATTACGGGAGGCTTTTAAGCTTTGTTTATGCTCGTGCGAGACACCGCATGAGCTACGAGTGTGCACAGAGGTGTTTATGCTCAATGTGCTTTCCGTTGCAGTATTCTCCGAAACGCCAGGGAAGAAGTAAGAAGTCATCGAGTGTTACCAGAAGAATGCCATAGACCAAACACGGCTGCACGCTCTGCTATGCAGAGTGCAAAGGAAGAGTTGTAATTAATTGTAAACTCATATCTATTCATGGACATACTTTATCACCATTATACAATCCCTGTAAAGAAAGAAGTCGAGTATTTGGAACAACAAATGTATTCTAATGAAACAAAGGTTGAATATCCTGTAAACAATTTGAAGCATTTAAAAACAAATTGGCCGGCTTTTTAAAATCCTTGAGACATATTAATAGTAGAAATTAATTCATTACTTTACTCCTTAATTTAAGTCATTTGCTTTTATCAGTATTTGTGGCAGTCATGTTCTCAGTATTATTATAATGAACTAATGTTGTCTTCTACAGGTGCCTGAACTTTTGTATTCAACAAAGTCAGAAAAAAAAAACTTGAAACTTGTCCATCTTGAAATGAAAAGTACCGCATGTGCCTAGTCTCAAAAAGTGCACAACCATGCGCTAGATGAGGCGGGAAGACATCACTTATGGATGTGCACACTCGTGTCGGGGACACTGGGTCAAGCATAAACAAAGCATGGATGTATAATATGACCTGGATACGGCGCCGACGCTCAGCCTTGCTTTCAATTTTTTCCAGTGGCCACTCGTGGTATTGCAGCAAAAAATTCCCCTGCGGCCCAAAAGCATTTTCCCCATAGACCACCATTGTAAAAGAGACGAGATTTTTGATCCATGGAGGTTTTATATTTGTAAAACTTTCCCCAAGTCGAGAAAAGCTATTTCAAAATTTGTGACGTCATCACAATGTAAAGTCTATGGGCCGAGCAGGAACTTGCGGGCGGGGCCAGCGGGGGGAAACACTACTGCGCATATTCAGTGGGTCAAAAACCCCGGAAGTAAACCCGGAAGCTAGAAACTTTTTTTGGCATATGCGCCAGGCGAGCAATTCTCACTGGACTGAATAGGCACCACCTATGGGTCTGGTATGCATTTTTTATAATACATCCATAAAACAAAGGCGAGGACAGTCCTTAATTACGTCCTCAGAAGCACATTGACCATACAGGTCCACCCATATACTTGGTTTCGACCTAGTCTTGTTTAAACTGATCTATGTCGTGTTATTGGATATCAGTTCTGTAGAAACTATTGTCTGGAGCTGTGCCTCATGTTGATGACTGAAGAAAGAAGCATGTTAACGAACTATCATGAAATTAAGTTCATGCTGAAGTAAAAGCTCCAACAAACAGTTGCTGTCCTGGTTGAGAACTCTTATAAAGGTCAGCTGACTGAACACTGTCAGTCAGACTGTAAGAATAACACATAATTGTTATATATTCAAGGATTTGATGTAATACCAGAAACATCTGTCTGGAACCATTTTCCTAGGAAGTTATTCAGTGACACATCTGAATAGTTACACATGCAGGGTATGTAGGCTACTGTAACACCAATAAACATACAGTATTTGCATGAAGTCTACAATATATTGTAGTTAACTCTGATCTTAACTTTTAAAGGCAATGTCCCCAATCCATGACACATCAGGTCCCATTAGATAAGTGTATACTTGAGGGTTGCCCTCATACAGCCAATGGTGGCGACATAGTTTACTGCAACAGCTTCCTGTACAATGATTCATTTTCAATTGAATTCTCCTTTCTTCGAAAATGGAAATGTTTTCGGTCTCAGACCCACAGAAAGCCTGATAATTCAGTGACTTTGTGCCGTTAGCTCATTGTGTGAAGCCTGCCTACTAGACTGGGGGCTCGAAGACTACATCTAGCTGACACATAATGCTGCACGGTGGATCACAAATGCATCAGAAAACCTTCTCTCAATTAAGTGTCTGTAGTCCGTCATGTATTAGTCCTACACTTATTTTGACGTGTCCCCTGTTCCGTGAGTTGAAAATGGAACATTGAAGTAGCTAAGTAACTAAATACCTATAGTGTGACAAATTTAGAAGTATCTAGATTTACGCATTTTGTATACAAATATTCAATGACATGACAGCGGCTACACAGGT
The DNA here is from genome assembly GCA_008360985.2 of Macquaria ambigua. Taxonomy (NCBI): domain Eukaryota; kingdom Metazoa; phylum Chordata; class Actinopteri; order Centrarchiformes; family Percichthyidae; genus Macquaria; species Macquaria ambigua. The sequence continues at coordinate 27,184 of VMKM01000748.1, forward strand.
CTGAGATGCAAGGGAAACATACAGCGAACTTCAAAAACCTTCCACAGCTAAAGTTATATGTAAAGTTACCTACAAGCTAAAGCTACTACTAGCTACTAGAGTAAGCACAGACTAAAATGAAAGTTTAGCGGCTCAACTTTGACATGTTAGCTTAGTTGAAAATGTACTCACTAACCTGGGAGGAACCTGTGAACGTATCGAGTTAAATGTCAATGTTGATAACATATAACGCTATCAGCAAAGGGTGTTCCGGTATTACCTTTCAAATTAAAAGCCTCATTAACTAAAGCGATACATTTCAAATGCGGCGCAATGTTAGGCTATTGCCTGACTGACTGTGTGAGTTTTCTACCCAGAGAAAGTAATTGTGTGCATGGGCGTAACCACGCATTCTTTGGGGGGGTCGTGCCCCCCCCCCAATACTGAGAAACTACCAATCTGTCCCCCCCAATATACAGTAGAAAATATGTTAAATATGTCCTCCTTTAATGAACCATGTCAACAGATCTGTTTCTTGGTATTTCTTATTTATTTTCAATTTATTTTTGTTTGTTAAGGAAAACATAAGTGTCCCAATTGTACACTTGGTTGCTCCCATGCTAGCGCACACAACTCGCGGTTGTTTGATTTACAAGTTAGCATGTTGTTGTTGTTATCAATGTTCGCTAATGAAGCTCAGAATCAGATCACCTAAAGTCGTTCTGTGCTGTGAGGGTAATCTGACGGGTTTTTTAATTTGGTCAGTCAGTGGAGGTGAGCAAATGGAGGAAGTAACATAACCGAAAAAGCTTAGAAAGCAGGACCGGCAGCCGGACATACAAGTTTCTAGCAACTAGCTACCAAAATAGGTAACGTTAGGTTAGTAGATAAGGCAATAGCTAACATTTCAGGTAACTGTTACTACTGTACACTGTTCTTTATACACTTACTGTATAGCTAGCTAAACAGCAGGATTACATTAAAGTAAATAAAACTAGTAACACAAGCAGAATATTCAGTGTGTCAAATTAAAATGACCATCAAGGTCATCAGTCATTCTTCACAGGGGGAAGAATGACTGGGAGAGACATGCTGGAAGCAGTGGCCAGACAGGGACATGCTCTGGAGATACAGGTGATCAGGTGAGAGAGTGGAACGTGAACTATAATGCAGTTTAGTAGAGCACATAGACAGTAAGTGTAAGACTCTAGGTAAATAGGTAGCTTAGTAAGGCACTACAGGTAAATGCATCTTGTGTGTGAATGATTGCGGTTACATGGAGAGCAATGCTCCCATCTTAGTCAGATTAAGACATGAGTGGACAAGTTTGGAAGAAGTTGCTTGTTTTAGGTTGTAAAACAGTGAAAAAACAGCAACTGACCAAAACAAAATGAAGTGTGGGGGGGGGGGGCAGCCACTATCTCAGAGAAATCAGACTATTCCTTTAAATGTGAATTCAAATGATCTAAATGTGCAAACTTTCATATGTAAATATCATTAAAAAAAAATAATAGAAAAAATAATAAATAATAGAAAACAGCCCAATGTGAAATAATTATGATGCAGGGGGAATATATTCTAGTGTTATCAAACTGCAGTCTGATATTCAGACACCCTGACAAACTGAGTAAGACAAAAAGACTTTTGAGGGGGTTTATAACAGTGTACTGAAATTGAAGTATACAGTGTATCACTACAAATGAGAAAACACTACCAACGAATACACCAAGATCATCTTGCATAGCGATACTATAAAACACACAAGACGTAAACACAGAATTTGCATGGGAAATAAGCTACTTTTTAAGTGACATTTACTACTTGCTATAGTTATGAAGGCAACACGACTAACTTCCGGTGTTTTTGTGCGTGTCTTTGGGGAACTTGACAACTCAATACACGGCAAACTGCAGGCTGGACTAGAAAACTAAAAGCATTACAACCTGGATAATGTTTTGATTTACCTTTTTGCAGCTTCCTTTGTGTGCTGTAGGTGTTTTTCAGGCAGGTCTCGTTCTCTCCTTCTCTCTCTGTGAGCTCGATTCAGTGTGTTGGTTTTCAGTCTTTCATGTTGGCCGCTCCTGTCAGAATGCCCAGACTGGCTCACACTGCCAGACTGATAGCTAGTCTGTTTGTGGCTGGTGCGGTCTACCTTCTCAGGAAAAACATCTGCTGACATGCCTATTGTGTCAGCTTGCAGAGGGCTTCCCATTTTTTGTATTTATGAAAGTGCCTGCATGTGACAAGATCCAAACCCATGGAAACCAATCAAAGTTATGTTATATATGGTTTTATTAAATGTCAGTGGGAACACAGTTTTTGCTGGCACCCACCCGCTCCCACAGCAAACATTTGCCCCGAGGCCCACTAACCAGTTAATCTGGCCATGAGAGAACCCTGCAGCTTTGGTAACTATTGATTTAGTTGGATGCTTATTATTGTAGATTGAGTGCAGACATTACTGAAAGGGTTTTTTTAGGCACATCATACGTAAATACAGACTTTGCATTACTAAATGTGTTATTACTTAAGTGATCAGTTTGACTTCTTACATCTTTGTTAACTTATTTTAACACTTTAGTCACAATATGATTGATCTTATGAATAGGTGTCTCTGTTGCTGGAACTGTTCTCATCTGATATTTTGTGTTCTTTTCTTGAGCTTGGGTGACTTGAAAAGGCATTTTAACCTCATTGATACCACTTGATAAAAGCCACTGTGTAGTATCTACAAAAACACTTTCTTTGGTGCCATTCAGTGTTAATATCAAGAATGACACTGTGGCGTGCAGCAATGCAAATTTAATTTCTCTACAAATAAAAAAGTATGCCATCAGAATAATTTAAAATAAAACCACATAAAAATGAGTCCAGTTTTCAGAGTCATTCTGCACTGCAAGGGGGGCCACATCGTAGGTGAAATGTTATAATTACTGATCTTAAGACTATTATTCAGTTCTGGAGGGTTCCAAGGACTCAATAATTATCAATATTTCACAACAGTATGCCATAGCAGGGAAAGCACAGGTGGAACTAATGACATTAACGATGGCTCAGTCTCATTAAGTGTCCCAGTAAGTCATGACAGTGAACCAGCATGCACTATACCAGGGCCCTGGAAGTGGCTAATCTAATTTAGGTGAAAGGGAAACTACACCAATTTTACACATCCAAGTGTTTCCAGGTGTTAGGGAGTACTACTGTATATGTGAAAAAATGTTGTATAAAGCCCTTAGTGTCTCCAGAGGGAGCTGTGTGAAGTCTGATAATTGCCGTTGTTGGGAGTGTGGGGTTAGAAAGAAGTGAGCTTACCAAACCTCTGTAGCCCGCTCCTCATCTCTGCTGCAGGCTAGCGGCTCAAGGGTATGTTAGCCGCTACTAGCATAACACACCCGAATGTCTGACCAAACTGTCTGTGGTTGAATTGCATTGTGGGTATTGTAGAAGCCAGGTTTTGCCAAGGAAGAAGAATGTGTGAAATACAGACTATAACTCTGGTCCTGCTGCATTGATTTTGATCCTTGTTTTCCCACTGCCCTTTGTGAGTCAGACCATGTTAAATAAGTGGAGTACTAGACTTTTTTTTTTTTTTTTTTTTTTTTTTTACTACAGACGCCCTGACCAGTAAGGCATAAAAACTGCAAACACACTCAAGTACATATTCAGAATGACAGTTTTTTATTGAGTGAGCTCTCACAGTAGCACAAACAAACAGAGGTATGCACTCAGTGTTTTCAAATGAGTTTCAGACTGTTGAAATTATCCAGACAATGTAACACGTTGTGAACCAGCTCAATGACTATTTGAAAGGAAGGGAGGAGATTTCTGAAGATATTAGTTTAGATCTCAGACACAAACATACAAACACACATTCTTGACTGGTGACTCACTGCTCGGTGTGTCCATCCACACACACACACACACACACACACACTCGAAGTACTGTATGTAGTCCTACACAGCTCCGTGCAGGTACAGGGCCAGGAACTTGCTGAATGTTTCACCCTTGTATCCTGCCAGACCAGCTGGTACCTACAGGGAAACATGCAGAAACCAAATCAGAATCACTCAACTTTACACCGCTTGCTGCTCTTTCCTGTAACATTCTCTGTCGTCCTATCTGTTACAAGTGAACACACATCCAGTGCATTCACGGAGAGGAGAGGTTTGGCCCTGCCAAGCTACCAAGCTCCACTATGATCATACAAGATGCTGACAGATTGCACATCACCCACTAAATTATTAGTAATATTTGATTTTTTTCTGTTGACATAAAGGCAGACACTTGACCACACTGATTTACTGTAAATAATAATTGTGTGGATGACAGAACACGGCTGAAAGTCACACTACGCTTGTGAGTTACAGTTACCAATCGTCGTACCTTCACTTGCTTCTTCTTAATGAGTGGTCGGACTTTTGCGAAATCGTAGAGCTCAGCATCAGCATCCAGCCACACCTGCATGTAGCAGACAGTAGTGAACAGAGAGAAGCAGCAAACTTATTCTTACTTATTCTAAAAATATTGATGATGACTAGTTTTGAGGACAAGTTTCTTTGCATTATGTATTTACAGCATATTATTCAGTCCAGATTAAAATCATTAACCAGCAATGAGGTGCAAAAATACAATCCCAATATCCTCATGAAGTCCTGATCTCTGTGTAACCAGACTGAATCCTTTTGAAATACGAGGAGCATTTGATGTTAAAGATATATTCCACTGAAAAACTCTTGACTGAATCTTGAACAGTCAACCCTGTAGACTTAAAGGTGGCTCTGAAAGGTTTGCAGAGGACAGCACCTGCAGTCATCATGAATTCACAACAGTTATGATCGATTCCAATAGAGTCACAGCCAGACAAACTCCTATAGAAAGTTCTCAAACCACTCTACTGTTGATCTGTACGATCCAAACGTGATTTCTCCACAGCTGCCATATTTAACACACCCCTTTTCCACCAACATGGAACGGGTTCCAATCCGGTTCGTGCACCTACTTTTAAACTGTTCTGAGCATTTCAACCAAAAACAAATTGGTTCAGAAACCGAAAAGTTGGTTCCCAGATGGAACCCAAAAATAGCAGGTTGAATTGTGAACCGTGATGTCATCAGTGGGCGTGTCATATTCTACAGGTTGGAAAGAGGATGGAGAAGGCAACAGTGGTCTCTGGACTACTATGGTAATAGTCCTCTACATCTTCTTATCATTAATAATTGGTCCAAATACAAATATCTGTAATAACACATATATAATATCAATGTGATCCGCCATCTTGCTCCTACTGTGTACGTCAGTTGTGCATTGTGCAACACCCTTGGCTGATGGTGCATCCTTGATTACAATGGGGGACTAAGCTACAAACTTTCCAGAGCTAGCTCTCAAGCCTACATGGAGTAACTATTTGATTCCCAAAAGACAGATTTTCTGTGGAGTATTCCTTTAAAAATGGTATGACATCATATAGTTGCTTTAAAAGTATTGCTGATTACTCTGTTAATGTGCTAAAGCACATTTTCAGTTTTGCAACATCTATCGGATTTCTTTGTACCACTACAAGTTGCTTCCTGTTACCTTCAGAGTTTACTCATCAAAAAGGTGACCTTTACCTCAATTAAAGGCACAGTTTGACATTTCTTCTTGCTGAAAGGGAGTACTATTATATTATCATTATATCAGTGGCATAAAATTGTCTTAAAATGACAATAATACCGTTTATCGCAATTATTTCTGGGACAATATATCTTCCAACAAAAGTAGTTATCGTGACAGGCCTAGGTGGCAACATAAGCAAGACTGGAGACATGGGGAAACAGCTGGCCTGGCTCTATCCAAAGTTTAAAAAAATCTGCCTACCATAAACTCTAAAGCTCTCTAATTAACACATCATATGTCATTTGTTTAATCCATACAAAAACTGAAATGTAACAATGACAAATTGTGGTTTTAAGGGGGGTTATGTGCCAGACTATTTCTTGACCAGACACAGTAACGTCCTGGAGTCTTGTTGTCACCATGAGTTTACCAGGCAACCAGCACTACAGTAGGCAGATTTTGTTACCTTTGAGCAGAGCCAGGCTAGCGCTATCCCCCTGCTTCCAGTCTTTATGCCAAATTAAGTTATCCAGCTTCTAGCGGTGGTTAGCCTGGGAACCAGACACATCTGCGAGCTCATGTTTTATTTGCTTTGGCAGATGCGTCTGGTCCCCCTCCCATTCAGACAGATTTCCATTCTGTCTGAATGGGTAATCCCGGGTATAGAGGAGCGCCATTGAGGCATTTTCATAAACAACCAAGATGGCTGCCGCTGATGTGGAACGTCCTAACAGCTGCACTTAAAGCTTTTGTTGATAAGAAAGATGCGTTTGTCGTACTTCAGACAGGATTCGCTCAGCGCTATGTCACGTTTCGTTGCTCTGATTGGTTGTAGAGCTATCCAATTGCATTCAGAGGGATATTGGTCTGTGCCTGTTGATAACGCCCCTTGGAAATCGAAAATGAACTGAGAGGTTCCAGACTAATTTGCATTTGTGAATTTGGTCTGGCGATTACAGGCTAGGCGGTAGGTTTATATTTATCAATGGTATTATTCTTCTCATCTGAATCTCAGCAAGATGTTAAAATGTCGAACAATCCCTTTAAAAATGATACATGAACATATAAGAGTAACATGTATTCTTTTTTAGCATTTTGGCAACAACTATCTGGGCCATTTTTTTCCTCCAGAAGGCGCCTTATGTTGCCTTGAAACTGGTCTACGCAGCAGAAACAATAGCCCTCCTCGCATAGTTGTATATTCTGTAGCAGTGTAGCAAATGCCCCTCCAAAGCCACTAACATCTGTTAAAAGGCAGCACATACAGCTCTTAATAAAAATGAAGCACCTGGTTCTTGATGCCGTCGTCTCCTGAGAGATCTGTGGTGTTGAGCTGGAAAACCACAAACTGGAAAATTCTACCGTTGGTCCCCACTGCCTGTACTGTTATAGGACGATCCAATACACGCTGCGGCTGGGGCTGACACACACACACACACACACACACACACACACACACACACACACAGAATGTTACAAAATGTGGATCAGCAACTGGTAATACGTATGTTCACAGATTTCTTTCACAGATCTGCTGTCTATAATGACACCCTGTTAAATGTGATGTGTATATTCTTACCCCATACAGTTTGTGTGCGCGGGCCAAAGCATTTCCAAAGGTGAACATGACCATCTTGGCCCTGAACTGTTCTGGGCGGAGTTTACAGCGAGCATCAGCTCCCTCCATGAAGTAAAGTGTGTGGGCATGAGGGTAAGGGTAGTCATCCCTGAAACCTGTTTGGATAACAGAGGCGTCATTTAATTGGGCCTGGACACTGGACAAACTGACACTCCTTGTACTATCAGGGAAACTGAGACATAGCAAACTAGACCACGGTTTCTTTGACATGAGAGAGGCCATGGATGTCTTCTCACCTAAGCAGTTCACCTCCTCCTTGTATATGTGTACTTTCTGCAGGTCGATGGTGGGGGAGACGGGATAGAAGCTTTCCAGGATGTGATCTGCTGTGTCGCCCACTTCCTGTTTCCCAGAAACCTCTGGGAGGGGATCCATGCAGTTATGCAGTAAACCATTCTGACCTCTAATCTGGAACAGGTCCTCACCTGGTATACAAACATGAAATGGAAACGGAAGTCCATTAGAATGCATTCAGTACTTTCAGATTTATTATTACTTCAGGCAGCATCAATCAATTTTCAAGACTTGTGGCATGGCTCTCTTCCAGCCAGTCCACCGCTTTGTTCCAGACTGAAATATCTCAATAACTATTGGATCGACATCGCCATGAAATTTTGTACAGCCATTCATTGTCTCCAGAGAATGAATCCCAAGGACTTTGGTGACCCTCTGACCTTTCCTCTAGTGCCACCAGCAGGCCAATCTCAAATCTATCTCTTCTGAAATGTTTTAGCTCTTGCATTGTTTACATACTATCTAGCAGTCTTCTTTGCATTTTTTGACGCATTGTTGCGTAGTGCTGCCAACTGTGGTGAAAATGTGTATTGTACCACCCACATTCCCACCAGCATGCACGATTCAAACAAAACAGGGACCACTTGTAAAAGCATTGCTTCATAGCACTTGTAGTGGTCCAAACTCCATAGGGGACCAGGTAATCCAGGAGGGTGTATTACCTCGTTTCCATGTTGCTGCCAATGAGTATTTCTCAGCAAGGATCCTCCTTCCAATCACTGGGTGACTGGACTGTAGAGTTGCACACAGATGGAGCAGGTTGAAGAGCAAAGTGTTGCTGGGGAAGGAACACACACACAAATAGTGAGACAGAGGAGAGTGATTTATTTCCCCAACAAGGACTGTAAAAGTACCTGTCCGCCGCTGATTCTCAACCAAATATTTAGTGAGTCAACACAACTGTACTTTTGAGAAGCCCAGCTGCCAGACGGAGTGACACATTTAGACTTCTGAATTTAACAAGGTCACTTCATTAGCAAAGGCGATCGCAATGGCTTATTTACAAAGGGTAGTTAATACGAAAGGCACATGCAAATTAGCGCAAGCTACAGCATGGTGACTTCAGGTGACTGAACAACTAAGGGCGTTTTCACACCTATAGTTAATTTGCTCTGGTCCTAATCAGTTGATGAGTTTGTAAACTTGGAGTGTTTTCCCCTTGGTTCAAGTTTCTTTTCACACAAGAGAAAAATCCAAGCGAACCAAAATGCATCACTACAAAACACGTGAGATTGTTCACACCACTTCTTGGTCACATGTGTTTGGGGCAGGAGCAACAAAGTAAATACAGGAAGAGGAAACATCTTGAAAATACTAAACTGCTTCACACTTTGCAGAGAAGATGTGCTGCCTTCAGACGACTGAGCACAACAAGGAACTTACAAAGTACACCTGGTAGTTGGGTCAGGTCAAGGTCGGATCACGTTCCCACCACAAAGAAACCGCTCCAGAGTTTGTTTGGGACTGGACCACCTCCTCTCAGGGGTCTCGGTACGATTGTTTTGGTCCGCACCCGAGTGCGATTGCTGTGTTCACACAAAGGAACCACACCAAGGGGAAATACGGCCCAGGGTTCCATTCAACCGAATTGACATTGAATGTGACAGCGATGGCATCATGACTGCTTGGCATCTTCGGGGCATTTATTGGGCCATGTTTGAGACAATCCCGTTTTGCTGATTGCTACACAAAAAGACTAAATTTGCAGAAGATTTTCTAAAAAATTGCAATGCAACTTGCAACAACTTGTAGTTATTTTGCAATACACTGCAGTGACTTAAAAAAACAGTGTATTTAGTGTCCACACAACTAAATGTACTTTAATAGTTGTTCATTTACTTGCACAGACAATACATGCTAAATGTACGTCGTCATGACACGCTACCTGTACTTCTCTTTGCCTGGTCGTTCCTCTGTCGTGTCCCAGAAGCGGGCATGTTTGATGGCATTCTGCACACGTTCATCCTGATCTGGTATCTGATTGGCAGGACTCTCTGCCAATGAGAGCAGCTGAGGCGGCAGGCCAGAGATCAGCTTGGTTTTGGTCAACCACAGAGCCTGACGAACACCTGAGAGAGAGAAAGAGAAAAAGAGAGAGAGAGATGAAGATCTGAAGTGACATGAGAAAAATGATTGAAGCTTTAGGGTCACTTCCCCTCACATGCAGGTTGGATCTATACTATAGCCAGCACTTTATGTGACAAATCAGAGATAATGCTAAGTTGTTAATTCATAATAATCCCAAACATACACATCAACAAAAAGGTTTCTATTACTGAACATCCATTATCAGGTCTACATATATCCAGGCTCGTCTGCCAAAGTTGGTGCTAGATGAGCATTTAGGCTAATTAGGCTGTTTTCATGTTTTCTGTCATATGATTCTGTGTTCTGCTATAATGTTTTGGCAATGTCACGCTGTTATAAGCAGTTTTTTAAATTCTGAATACTGATTTTTTTTTTCTTAAAAGTAAAACATGATTAAGCCAAACTTAATTTAAAATTCGGGCAGTTTAATGAATGCTTGATCATCAACGAAGGTGCACACCTCTGAAAACACGACTAAACATCTTTTAAGAGTCCATAATATTTTGATAAATTCGGCATATCAATATTCCACCAAGCAGCACCTGAACTACTTCAAATCTCAATTCTTAACAACACTTTGTTGTAAAAAAGACTAGGAATAATACACCTGCCCGTGAATGTGCCATTCATGTATTGCCAACTGCTGGCAAGGAATACTTGCTTGTTTTTACACAACAACGGTGTGCTTGAAGCGTAATACAGCTGTGCTATTTTACCTTCTAGTGCGCTGGTCCTCTGGTTGTACACATAGCACGGCTTCTCTTTTAACAGCGGCATCTGGTGAGCCAGGGGAGACCTGTAATGTCTCGGGTCCTTGTAGTCCCTCTCCCACTGTGGGTTAACGGGCTTAGCCAGCCCCGGCACATAGTGCATCCTCTCCCCGTAGGTGACCATCTCCAGTCCGGGGATCTTCACTCTCTCCCTGGGTTTGCGCGCGGGGGGAACCTTGGCTGTCAGACAGCTGCTGACACCGAACTGTCTCCGGGCATGCAGGCGGCTGGCTCCTCCATGTGCGGACATCCGCCTCAAAACCTTCAAGAAAACGGTTTGAGAAAACAACGGAGCCGCCGTCTTTAAACACTGAGCCGTCTCTGGAAACATGTTACCTCCTGGTGTACTTCAAATTGAGTTTTCAAGATTAAAGCTTTTATTCTGACCTAAGTCATTGCCTGTCAGTAAGTGCTGCTGTAGGGCGCCGCCATGTTGGATCCTCTGACGTTGTGTTGTTCTTCTTCTTCTATCTTCTGTCTTTTTTTTTTTTTTTTTTTTTTTAATGGCGGTTGACAACCAGCGTATTACGTGCATTACCGCCACCTTCTGTCTCATTCTGTTACCTACCTATATGTTGAATTGACTTTACTAATTAAATTGTGCAGAAACCGTCCCCTCATTTCAGCTGCTTGCCATTCTTCTACAGATTGACTCCAAACTAATTCCTTGACCTCTGATTTGCTTAATGGCACTTGTACATCTTGTGTCTCTCTGTAGAGTCTTGTTTTGCTAACCTTCAGACCTACATGTGCAGGAACCCACGTAAACAGAATTAACATAACTGGTTAAATATGTAAGTATGGAATGTATTGTAACACTTTGAATAGAATATCTTGATGGCTGGAATTGAAGGATCTCAGGCTCTTGACAAGTGAAACACCATCAGAGCAGATTCAAGCGTTTCCTGGTTTATTCTCCTACCCAGTACTGAGCCAGTACTGCCAACATCTCCACTGAGTAGACTCCCAATTTGGTGTATGCTTTATTACAACAACTCTTCGTTTTGGGACTGAAAAAGCAGCCCCAGTTGTCTGATGTTCTGGATCTTCTGAACCATTAGTGTATATTTGTACACAGTGCTCTCTTACATGAACTGAAAAAGCTGTTAACCGATAGACTTTCTCTCTCCATGACTTCTTCAGCTCCAGTAAGTACATGTCTGTCAGTGGTGTTGAGTGTGTCCATGGCTCAGCCTCTGGAATAACTACTTTAACTACCCACCCATTTAGGACATTTTCAATTAGCTGCCAAAAAGGTAGTCCAAAAGTTAAAAAACTTAAATTTTCAGATTATCTTAATTTTTCTTATTTTGATTAACCATTATCCATGATGGTCTAAATGCTTCTTCAAAGTCTTCTCCACACTGCCGGGAATATAAGTGCAAACTCTCTTTATTTTACAGAAATGTGATTAAATTTATTTAACATATGTATCTACTTGCAAAGAAACTGCTTAATTTCCAGAAAAAATATCAAAATAAGCCTTAAAAATAACTACCATGAGGAATCTGTATACAACAACAAACATATCAATTCTTCAATTCCAATTGTATTTTTTTACAAGTCAGTATCAGTTTTTGTAGTCAACATTCCCGTATTACCACTACCAAGTTACAGAGTATATTTCACACCAAATAAAAACTAAACCACTCACACTCAAGGATGTGCAAAACAATACAATGAACATACACATTTCTCAAGGGAAGCAAGAAAATCAACACTATTATTAGCGTCCAGAACAGATGAATCCTGGAGCTGCTTCACTGACATGAAATACTTAATTTGAGGACTAAGGAAATGCAGAAATTAAAATATAGAATTAAGTTTTAAAAGTGAATGAAGAAGACAAAGCGTTGCTGTGGAGAGAGATCTGGATCCTTCTCATCCTTTCTTGTATTTTACTTCTTGTATTTTACAGCCAGGGAGGCCAAACTGAGGAGGAGGATGGCAGTTTTTCCCAGCAGAATCCAATACCATATCTGACCCTGCAGACCTACATGGACACAGATGGATGCAGGCTGGGCTTTTAGTTACATAAAATCTCTCGGAAGCAAAGCAGCAAAGACACACACATGAAAAGAGGCAGTTAGAGGGAGTAGTAAAAGAAAAGACGTGGTAAAATGAATTAGACAGACGTGAAATTAAAATGTAATTAATGTGTATTTAATAAAGGACTATACTCCATGTATTATAGTACTGTAAAGTGAAATTTGAAGCCACATGGGGTGGGAATGATTCATCCAGTCTAGTCTCATCAATCTCTCCTGGGTCCTGGTGTCACTCACTATATAAAAGTGGATATTATAACAATATTTTTTTCATACAGCTGAAGTGTCAATATTTAGGTTGGTTTACTCAGCTATTTCAACCGTTTATCCATTACTTTTAGCTAACTCTTTAGACTTCTGTGCTCGCTTGCTAACTAGTTTTAACGCACTCTTACATAATTGCAACAGGTAAAGCAGTGTTTGGGTGTTACAGCTGCCTTAATATGTGGATATATTCTTTTAATCAAATCATAATTTCTATTTTTCCAAATTAGATGATCTACTTCACAATCCTTCCACGTATCCCCTGGCAACTGCAGAAGTACCCCATGGGGTACAAGTACCCTTGGTTGGGAATCAGTGGATGTATGGATGCATCAATATTTGTCCGTGCTTGAGATATGAAATATAATGTTAGATTTACTGTAGATATAATATTTTGCCATAGCTTACAGTTCAGAGAATCAATACCCCTAATCAACATACCTGACTGTGAACTCTCACCTGCTGCACTGCTGTGCTGTTGGGTGCTGTCACACCGTGGGGTGCTGCGTGTGGTCAGGGTAGATGCTGTCAGGTTATCTGGAGAGGGGACAGTTAATCATCAATTATAGAGCCCCAAGGTGTCTGTGTACTTTTGATTTACAGCAGCAGGCTCTAGTTGGTTGATTCAGAATTACTTTGACGTTGTTGCTCTAGGTAACTGGAGCTAAATGGCTATATTTAATAGCAGTTGTTGACCTTAAGAAGGAGGGGGCATGTGATTGACTGAGAAGCCAGTGACAACACACTGTCATTAAAAGTGACATCATGAAATAAAATGTGATATTATGAAAAGTGACCCTGTGAAGTAAAACTTGTAATGAAATAAAAGTGTCATTGGGAAAATGCCATTATGATTTTTAAAGAGCATTTTGAAATAAAATGTATATTATGTGATAAAAATCATATCCAATAAAACTCTCTTCTTATGAAAATGAATGATGAAATATAATTTCATAATAATGAGTTGAGTTTTAATAATTTCTTCAATTGTTTCATTTATATATTTATATAATTTATTCATTTGCTTATTTATTTCATGTATTTTTTATTTATTTAATATTAAACACTTCCATAACATGTCCATGATTAATCACCAGACATCACATGTGCAGTAAATGTTACTGTTCCCATTTACTAAAATTAATTAATTTTAAAGTGCCATTGTATCAGTAAAAAATAAAATTATGATAACCTCCTTACAATCACCATTTACTCACAAATGGCCATTCAAAAGGACTGTGCTGTTACTGTTCACCAGCATTTTACCTGCTATCTTAATAAAGACTGCGTTGCTGATTGTATCGGGTGGCTTGGTCATGCAGGAGTAAGAACCAGTGTCTGCTTTTGTAGCAGAGCTGATATTCAAGACCAGGACCACATTGGAGAGGGTGGAGGTAATATTGATAAGAGACACTTTGTCCTAGGAGACAAAAACAGTTATTACTGTGACAGTACACTTTAGCACCAGCAGCTGGCTTCTTAACAGTAACTTAACATCAGGCTGAAAAGCAGTGTTTTAATGCCCTCTCTGATTAAGGGGTCTGGAGAGTGCATGGTTGTACCTATAACCATACAAACAACAGTGATGTCAACGTGCACTGACACACCCAGGAGTACACCTCTACATGAATGCAGCAAGTTGAGAAATGAAACCACTTTTAGGTCAGTAAAAACAAGATTTCTGGCTGCTCTGGTCACTCTTTTAGAGTGGGTTGATGTTGATCACAGAGAAAAATAAGAATTCTCATTGAATTCGGACTTGAACAGATAAGAAAAAAGCATAAATGGAATGCCATTGTATTGCTGATTTCTTGACACCTGGTCATCACTTGTTTTATATCACAATGTAACCATAACACATTACTGAAGTGCTTAATGCACAAGGTGGTGCAAACCATGCAACTAACCAAAATCATCATCATCATCCTTAATAACAAGAGAACAGCTTTGCTAGTTGCAGCATTTAAGACTTTATTTCAGTCCAGGCCTACATATGAATGAGCTTAATTCAAGCTGTAATCAACTATAAATGTTGGGGAACCTTTAAAAGAACACCTACCCCGTGTCCACTCTCCCTCCACAGCTGTGCGACATGTTGGGGTTTTAAACATTTGAACTCACAGGTCAGTTTGAAGCCCTCTCCAACTGGAAGCTGGAGCTCTTCCATATATGCAGGGATACTCACAATAGTTCCATTGATGCAGCTACCAGCTGCAGAAGATGCAGTGAAAGAAGGCAGACATAAAGAGAGAAAACTGCATCATTACATTTTTTTTATCCAATTCTCTTGAGTTTCTAGAGCAATTTAGAATTTTTACTGTGGTCTCATTTGCTTAAAATTGATTGGAAATGACTTTTTCAGGTTAGTAGGATTGTATGCATGAAACGTTGCGTGATCACATACATTAATTGAGGATCACCCATTATGTCAAATGACAATCTATGGAACAGCAACTGTCAGGATATTGTACTGTCTGGCAACAATATGGTAAATAATAGTGTACTGTCAGTTACTTCAGTGAATGAGAAGTTGAAAGGCAACAATGCCATAAAAAGAAACTGTAAACATTCAACTCGGATACTAGAGAGTTTTAATAATGACAAAAATGTTATGGAGATTCCAGTAGACCTTTTTCCTATCATAGTAAGAAAAGCACAGGTGTTTCTAATAATGAATGGATAGCTCTGTTCTATTCAAGTGTCATAGTAAGCCACGCCAGTGTGACAGTGAGCCAGCATGAACAATAGCAGGACCCTGAAAGTGAAGGAGCTAAATAGAATTCAGCCATCGTTCATTTTATGATTTATATGACATGCTTTTACTACTTTGACATGTCAAAATGTCTTCTATGAAAAAGACCTATGTTGTCTGCCCTAAATATTAACCATTACCTGTCCAATTAACATTGATCAGGCATAATAGGTGGACAATTTCTATATTTTACTGTATATTTAATATATATTTGACTAATGTTCATAACCACGTCTCCTGTAAAAGCTTCCATAAAGATGTTCAATTATTGAGTTAATGTAGAAACATAAATACATATACATATCACATATGTATGGCTCAAACAATGTATGCATAAGTAGAACACATGTTTAAAATATATTTTGAGTACAATAGATGTAATTATAAACGTATAACCAGTCCACTCAAAATGAAAGTCACGTACATGAGGACATTTTGTTTGGTGAATGTTTGTAGATTCTGAAATATTCTGCATGTGCAATGCATTTTTTTTTACAGTTTTGGTAATCAGTACATCGGTGTCTAAAGGCCCCTTTATATGCATTTTGTGAGCTCTCCCATACACTATTTTTATAAATCTGCTTATGTATGTAATCTTTTTTAAAAATCTTTATACATTCACTGTTTGTATCTTTTACTGTTATTGTGTTTGTACAGCAAATAATAAGGTGAACACTGATAATAAACATACATTGGAGCAATTAACAAGAAACAGTGCTTTTTATTAAGATAGCAGTTGTCATCACTTTATTAATAACTAAATCAAATACACAATAATGAATACATAATGATAAGTAATACTACTACTAATAATAATGATACTAATAATTTTTAATTTACAGTGACCTCACCTTCAGTGTGAGTCCAGTACAGCAAACTCATCACCAGAAACAACATGTCTGATTCTTTTCTCATCCTTTCTGGGTATCTGTCACCTGCCTGTCACTGTCAGACTGAGGACGGCTCTGGTTTCACTGTCAGGTATATTTTATACCGACATGTAGATATAAGTACTGACAGACCATCTGACTGACAGAAGCTGCTGACCTAAGTCCCAGACAGGATGTACGTACATCTCTACATTTTTGAGCCGATGAAGGCTGTGATATAACCATAGCAGAAAAGGTTTCTGCTGATAACACTGATCGTAACATCACTATTATCAACCTGCATATGGTAGGAAATGGTAAAAAATCCCCACTTGTGCAACAAAAGTAGATAGTAGAAAGCACACTAGAATGAAGATTAGCGCTGATATCAGTACAATAACAGAAAGTAAAGTGGTTATCCAACATCATCAGAAAGGCCCAGCAGAGGATGTACTTCCTATCAGCTTAGGAAGGTCAACCTGCCCCAGGAGCTGCAGTCTGTTCTCTGTACACCCACCACTGTCTGGTTTGGATCTGCCACCAAACAGGACAGGAACAGACTACAACGGACAGTCAGGACTGCAGAAAAAATCATTGGTGCCAACCGGCCCTCCATTCAGGAAACAGGCAGGAAGCATCACTGCAGACCCATCACACCCTGGACACAACCTGTTCCAACTTCTCCCCTCTGGTAGACGTTACAGAGCACTGTACGCCAAAACAACCAGACACAAGAACGGTTTCTTTCCACAGGCCATCACTCTGATGAAATGATAACTGACCTACATATGATAAATAATATATTTACAGTTTAAAATACTGTGCTCTAACATGTACGTATCATCCATCCATCCTGCATACTGTATTTACTGTATTTAGACATGCACTTACATTTGATATTAAACATTAAATTATGAAGGGTTTGGTTACCTGGCAGAGCATCAGCAGCGAAGATTTCAATCTGCTTGATGTTTGTGGCTCACACACTCACACTACATTAACTGTAAAGGATTCTGAACCAAATATTAAACATGATGAAATATTGTTTTCAAATTAAATGTGCTGGGGTACAGAGCCAATACCACAATACAGAATACCTCTGTTCAGATTAGATACAGATATTTAGATTATCTACATTTTAAGAAATTAAAATGTATAAACACATAAAGTATGAAAAACATACACACACTCAGTTATTTAAGCAAGTACCGGTGAAAGTAAAAACTTTTCTCCACAAATCAAAGTGTGCGTGACCCCTCTCTCACGCACACTCACACAGACACGCATACGCGTGCACAGATTTTCTGTCGATATTCTTCAAAGCAGTTTACGCCCCTTCCGTTTACTGTGCCGTACTAATTTCTATCCACGCAAATTGCGTTACGGTCACTGGCGAGGCTTTTCAGCTGGTTAGCCAAACATCCACAGAAAAAGAGATGAGCAGGAAAACGAGACGAGAAAATGAGAACAATTTATACCAAGCTAGAAAAATAGCGACAGAAAGATAATCTATTTAGGTACGTAAGATGTTTTTTGAACTTTGCACAAATGTGTTTGTTAAATTAGCTAGCTATGCTTATGAATGACTGTATGTATGGGAGGAAATTCAGCGTTAGCCATCGTTGGCTAGTTAGCTTACTGGCTAACATGTTAGCTTATATCAGGCTACGTCTTGATACGACCACAGAGGCTAGTAAACGCTAGCTGGGCAGCTAGTTGTTGATATAGTTGACTAGCTACCCTGTTCACTGGTGTCCGTTAATATTGTCGTTGTATTCTCTGACATTACTTCGCTTCATTTGCTACTGCATCCTCTCCAGTTAGCTATTTCAATTTTGTTTCAATGAAGCTAACGTTGTCAGGCTACACTGAGGCCAAACACTCGCACACAAACTACTGTGGCCTAAACTAAACTTCCTGCGTTAACGTACCTAGCTCGACTGATAGTTTGACGTGCTATATCATCATATTATTAGATTTTCCCAAATAGTCTACCAGCCAACGTCGGGTAGCGACTGCAGGCGTACAGGTATCCGATTGAACAGTCTCTGCTCCCCGAATGTTGAAATCTGCTGCAGTCGTATCAGCTAACGTTAGCTCCATTAATGTTAGCAAACTCGAGCTCCTTTCATAACGTTACAGCTCACCACCTTAACAGCTTTCTGCTCCAAAATTTGAAATGATGACGGCTTGCAACGATCTTGAACAAAGCTGTTTTTTACAGTCTCTCGTGCTGGCTTATATTATATATATTTAGATATGAGTAAGAGGTGGTGTAGCTAAGTTAATCATTGGAGTGTGGGTGGTGAGACAGACAAGGCGATGTTGCTACAGCTAGATATACTGTATTTCCCCTAAAATCTTATAAGAACGTTGCACTGCCTACTGAGAAGAGCTTGAAATGAACAGATTGATTATTAGGATAAAGGCTTTCTTACCATCCGGGCCTGCATGCACCCATTAGCTAGTTATACTGCAAGGTGCAATTGATACTTGCTAATCATAAATTAACTGCATGTAGAAACCTTAGCACATACATAACCACCTGCTAATGTTTTTTCCCCTCATAAGCAATGTATTTATTGGTGTGTTTGCATTTCACAGTCAGTAGATTTCTTTTGTATGAAACTCACTTTTTGTTATTTATAAAGACAAAAAAACGTATACACCATGTAAATGGTGTATTAGTTGCCAATACAGAGCCTCTGGGCAGATTTTTAATTTTAAATAAGTGTTGTCTAAATTGGCGTATCTAAGAAACTGTTCCTGGGTGTCTCATTTTTCTTCTTGTGGAGAAACTGTTGCATCTGTTGTCCCAGTTGCTTAGTAATTGAGGTCAGGTTTGTAGCCTGTGGCAGGCTGTGCATTGGATACAGGTGGGTGTGAGGCTGCATGCAGGTTAGTGGGTGTAGTAAACTACTGAACTTTCACTGCTCAGCTTGATGTTGTCAGACAAGAGGGGACTATGACATAAAACATTGCTGACAATTACTCAGTGTTGGATACCGAGAGTGCTATCTGGATTTCAGTGCCTATACTGATATGGTTTTACCTGTTTTCAAAAATAAATGAAAGTATATTTGCCAGTATAGTTTACAGTAAAGTCAGGGTATGCGTGGATCCCTAAAAAGTCTTAAATATAATTTCATAAAGTGTGCAGACACCCTGAAAGTATACAATGCCATCAGTTGTTATGAGGAAAGGTTGACTTGCAGTGATGAGGTTATAGATTCTTGGGGAGATGTACTGGGGTCAAAGAAAAGTTTAAAGGCTTCCTGATGGTATTTGATGTGTACCTGAAAAGAAATGAGTTTCGATACCAAGCTATTTTAGAACATATATCCCAAGTAACTGCATGATTGGAGGTTATAGTAGAGAAGGTCAAACTAGAGTTTGTCGAAGTATAGAAATATCAGGCACAGGCGAAAGCATAATAAAATAATTGCTTAATGACCAGTTTTGGTGCAGCAAGTCAGTTTTTACCAAAGCCAGCTAGCTCACACATGTTTGAGCAAAGGCCTCAGTCTTTTGGATTGTATTCATGCAAGAGTTGCAGACTCTTCTTTTAGCTGAGGCCAAAGATAGTGTGTGGGATTGATGTTGCCTCTCGCTTTTCGCAGGCCTAACCCTTTCTCATACATGGCCTGTACAGCAGCATTGATTTTTTTGCTGTGAGTTGCTCAATCTGACAAAGGCCTCTGTGGGAGGGAAAACACAGTGTTTGACCTGCTACTGCGGATGTAATTAAAGGCATAGGTCTAACTTCAGTCGGGGCAAAGTGCTGTTTAATTTTATTATGGAATCTGATTTTAGCAAGTCTTGCAACGCTGTTTGTTAAGTTTTGAGCAACCGAATTCCCTCATTTGCTAAACCTAGCTGAGCACAGTGCTCACATAAACAACAAATTCATGTTCTCAGGCAAAGAGTTGACGCAGCTGCTCTGTAGTTGAAGTTGTTGTCGCACATAGCTCAGAAGGCCTTCTGAATCCCACTGTGTTCATAGATTGGTATCAGCATCTGCCATTTTTTGCATGCATTCAGCAACTGTTATTGGCTACAAATATCCTGTGTGGGGCGCCTCTAGTCATAGTGGTTTGATGAAAGCAGAATGTCAATACCGGACTAGACTGTAATAGACCTGTGTAGTTGTTTTTTGTAAGACCACAGTGGTACATTGTGACATTTATGCTGCGGTTTGAAATTAGATCAATGTAAATAAGATGTGTTGACTAAAGTAGAGATGTTTTTATGTAGTCTTTGCAGAAATTCAGCAAAATACAATAAAAACCTACAAATTGGGTCATTTTGCTGATGTTCATGGTTCACATGATGCCCTTCCTCACAGGGGCTCAGGGGTCATGTTATTCCTGTTAATGACATCAGAGGAGATACGTTGACATACTCGGCATTGTCCGCTATCTCAGACATTTCCTCCTCCTCACTGTGTCCTCCGTGTCATTATCACGAGGAAAGAAGTGGTCATGAACCTCTTGGGCAGTGAACTATTATTCTGAAGTTGACTGACGACAATGCCAGGAACTACCTGAACATATGTACATTAGTGTGGCCAGAAGTCTGTGACCTATGTTACACCTCTAGTCCCCAAATTGGTATCATCATATTCCATGAAGAGAAAATACAAATTCCTATTGACGGTGTGTTTTGTGAAAGTAGAGGTGACTATATATCTGTGCAACTTATGTTAAATTTGCTGTTCAGCCTAAACTCAGCTGTAGAAATGTCAGCCAACAAATTATTCACCAATTAAATAAAGGACAGATCGTCTACCAAAAGTAGTCTATTTATGTAAAAGTTAAATAAATAGTGATAATAAGCTCTCTACCATGCGTTGCTGTAATCTCCTCTAAATTATCTACTCTTAATTCTTCAAACAGGACCCAACTAATTGGATCTCAAATTCTTTGGACATTTATTTATAAATGATTTTGCTTTGAGTTAATTGATTTGACTTGATCTGCAGCAACTAAATTTGCCAACTACAATTGTCTTGAAGGTACAGTATGTATATTTTATATTCAGCACAAAAGTTTCAGTTTAAAAACGTGCATGTAACTGAATTAACTGACTGACTCAAATGAGATACGTTTTTAGACCCCCTTTAGTAGCTCTAGGCTTCATCTTCTGCCTGCATAGTTAGATCCTAAAAAATAAGTACAAGCACATGCATTGCCATAAGCCAGCTTGATATAGCATGCAGAGCAGGGAGAGAGAGGGGGGGTCTTGATTAGAGGAGAAGGGATGTGAGAAGAGGAGAGGTGGAGATAGAGTGGATGTAAAAGGAAAGAATGAAGTGCCGAGGTAAGCTGAGAGGAGAGAAGGAAGGAATTGGAGACTAGAGAACATGTCTTCCTGGAGGAAGATCTGGCCTGGTTTTCTGTGAAAAAGGCCAAATGCTGTCAGTTGGTAGCTGTTTTAAAATTTAAACTTCCAAAATGTTTCCCGACAAAAAAACTTTTCTTTCTCTTTCAGTCTATTTTATTTGCTGATTATTGTGGTTGCTACACATGATCTGATGTAGCTATCTCTACGTAATTTGAGATCGGCACTTACAGAAAAACATCTGAGAAGTGAAGATGTGATGCTGGCAGAATCATTACCATCTTTTAAATCCCTGTAAACTTTAACTACAACTCCTTTAAAATGTGCTGTATAATAATTTTTATCATTCTTATTATTGTAGTGCATACGTTTAAATCTAAGTACAATGTGATTCTTCTCCCAGGGTTTCTGTACAACACCAAAATACGTAGGTCAGTGGTCGGGTGTCTAACACCTTTTCTTCTAAATTGATTTGTTATAGGATCCTTTTTTAATAGCCCAGAGGTTTTGGGTTATAGAAGCAATTTGTCATTTTACTTTTTAGTTTAAATGGTTCAGGAATCCCCATAAAGATGGATCTGTATTGTCTGAAAGTACTCTACTATGCATTAAATATTCATATATGGTTCTGCTTTTATGAAATCATTTGAATCTAATCAAATTATTTTTCTCTATGTCTTTCAGGTGGCACTTTGAAACCTCAGCACACAGCGTTCCTCAGACCCAGGGTCCAAAGCTTCCCCTGGTGTACTGTATGACCAGGCAATTGTGTGGCAGATTATCAGTGGAAGTACAGAGGTCCAGCATTTATAGGAACACATGCTCTAAAACCAACTAACTAAGACCTATGGCAATAAATCAAACGCCTAAAGTATTTAGTCATACCCGAATATCTGCGCTCCTTTAGTTTTTGATCAACTCAACGTAGTCCTGCACTGGGGTTGGGTGCATATGTTGTGCTGATAGCAGGCTGTTGTCATGGTGGACTGGTATGTCTGAGCCTGAAGCTAGCGTAGCTTCCCAGTTTCATATAGCATGTTAGCATATGGCTAGCCACGTATGGTGACATATCAGGCCATTATCCTGCTCCCCTCCATCACCATCTCTGGCCCCTACAAGGGGGTATAAAGTAGTTGGTAGTGGTGCCCCCTTACCCCGTCATCTTTTCATTTCTTTTTCATTTAGTCATCTGTCCATCCAGCCAACAATCATCAGCTTTTGCTTTTGCTCCATCTTTCACTCTCATCAGCCTTTATCACTTTTGTGTTGCACATAGCACTCTTAAGCTCAGCCTAACTAAGCTCACTTTATCTCACATCTGTCACAGTTCAGCTTAAATTGCCACCACTCAGTCCCTGCCCTCTTTAAAGTCAAACCCCAACCCCAGTTTAATTCACAACTTGACCCAGGGTAGACCACCCTAACGTCTGACAGTCAAGCCGCTAGGCAGTTGTTTTGGTAGTTGTTTTGGTTGCATGGAATCGGCTTAACCGTGGAGAGGCCAGGCTACCACAAACTGATGGACTTTGACAAGCGAGGAGTAGGGGGAGGAGGGGGTGGTGGTGGAGGTGGAGGGAAGGGGGAGACAGAAGAGGGGAAGAGGATGTCAGGGAAGACAGGGAGTCGATCAGGGCACGGTGGCCGGGGTGCTGGCTCCAACTCCGGGGTTCTGATGGTCGGACCAAACTTCCGGGTCGGAAAGAAGATTGGCTGTGGGAACTTTGGAGAGCTGCGACTTGGAAAGAACCTGTACACCAATGAATACGTGGCTATCAAACTGGTAAAATAATTTCTCTGTATATGGTTTATAGTATTGTAGGGCAGCACACTTCATTTGTTTAATAATGAGGACAAAAGGGACAGAAAAGAGTTTCACATTGTACTTAAACCATTATATACTGAAAACATGTTTTGGGTTTGACTACCCTGAATATGGCAGTATTGTCAGAAAAATGTTTTATGATTATATGTATGATAAAGAATGATTCTAATTCAAACATAATCCTCCTTTGTAGGAGCCTATCAAGTCGAGGGCGCCACAGCTCCACCTAGAGTACCGCTTCTACAAACAGCTGGGGAGTTCAGGTGAGACGGAGCCAGCTTCTCTTTTGTCTGCTTTCCTACTGTGAGAATCCGTTTAAATGGAAGGGTTTGCTTGTGACCAACATTTATTAAGAAGTTAGCTGTGTGGAGCATATACACTAATGCCAACTAGCAAAGAAGACTGCTTGAGTTATTTTTTTTTTAGCATAAAGAAAAGTATCATATTATTCTCTTCAATTTTCCCCTGTTTTTGCCCAATTTGAAATGCACACTATTTTTGACCTTGGGAGGGCGTAGGCAGCCGTGTTATATGTCCGTGTTGCTGGACATATCTTCACACTTTCTATTTACAACGAATGTCCATTAGAACACATGACCAAGCCAGAAGAATTACTACTCTGTAATAAACCCTGAGTCTCGGCAGTGAAAACTTTGCCACTTGTGCACCACATAAAGTTAATATTCTAATACCATGTCTAAAGTAAAGCAGCAAGTCTGAAGGCCCAAATGCACTGAAATCGTCTGACGCGCACATCTTGTAGTACACTTACTGTTTTAAATGGCCGAACGCCCACCAAAAGTGCTATGAGGCGTGTCAAACTGCCTTGACGCCCCCACTCCGACCTTGTTTCAATTTTGGAGCATCAAATGAGGACCCAGCGACCAAAGCTGTTTTTTTCTGCAGCCGCAATATCGACCTTTTCCCAAAATACTGCTGGTTCTGTGGTGTTGGCATTTCAAATCTGATGCCTGTGGTGCACCATAGGAGCACCATTTGACACGCACCAAATGAGGCACGTCAATTATCACTTTCAGTGTATTTAAACCTTGTGTCTACACAGGATGCATTCAGGCACAGTATTGAGTGTAGGTAAACTGCATTTGGCAGCGCACAGAGCCCAACACACAATCACTGTAGTTACACGCCTAAAACGTAAGAAAATAGACTTTGCAGTTAAAAAACCCAGTCTGACAGACCACTGAAGCACCGCCTTTGTAGAGACACTGTAAGAGAGAGGACTCGTGTGGACTCGAGTCACATGGCTTGGACCCGAGTTAGACTCATCATAAATCTGATGATCTGACACGACAAAATCAATGAAGACTTCGAACTAGACATTGACCTGAACACCAACGACTCTTGACACCACTTGGACTTGACTTGATATCCTCCCCAAGACTAAAGATTAGAAATGATGTTTTTTGCATTTTGATGCCTTGGATTATCAAATTCAGATCAGTAAATATACTAATAATACTACTGTGGTTAAAAATGATTGGCAACATGCAAAACAGTTTGTTTGAAAGTAATAAATGCACATTTTATCATTTAACATTCATTAAATCTGGTGTACGCAGCATAATGACTTGTTTTGGACTCCAAACACAAAGTTTAGGACTTCATGTGGGACTTTAGATTTCCATCTCTATTATAAGACAACTGTATAATAAACTAGATGTTAAGCTATATATTGTATTGTGGGCTAAGTGTATCTGCTGTGTATGGGAATTACAGTCATGTCTCCTAATGCATGCAGTGATGGTTGATGTTTGATCAATGTATGGTGTATATATAAATAAATGTGCCAGTGTCCAACTCCTGTTCTTTTTTTATGTGTTCATGCAGAGGGCGTACCCCAGGTGTTTTACTTTGGACCATGTGGTAAATACAATGCTATGGTTCTGGAGCTACTGGGACCCAGCTTAGAAGATCTGTTTGACCTCTGTGACCGGACCTTCTCTCTAAAGACTGTACTCATGATAGCCATACAACTGGTAAGACAAACATGTAAAAACATTTTTTTTTTTTTACATCGAAACACTTTTATTATTGTTATTATTGGATTTCTTAGCTTTGCCTTTTTTGCTCCGTCCTTTCTCGTAGATAACCCGTATGGAGTTTGTCCACACCAGAAGCCTGATCTATCGAGACGTGAAGCCTGAGAACTTCCTGGTGGGCCGACCCGGCTCCAAACGGCAACACACCATCCACATCATAGACTTTGGCCTGGCGAAAGAATACATAGACCCAGAGACTAAGAAACACATCCCATACAGAGAACACAAGAGTCTGACTGGAACTGCTAGATATATGAGCATCAATACACACCTGGGGAAAGGTGAGTTGCTCCCTCGTGCTACATGTACCACTCAAACCCAAATCATAGGTCCATACCATGAGAGAAAAGTGGTCGAGGCAGAAAAAGTGTCATATGGCCAAACAGCAGAACACCTTGTTACAGGCCAAAGACAGAGAAAATGATTAAGGCTGCAGCTATTTTATTGTTTTTATTGTCGAGTAATGTGTCACTTCTTTTTAGATGAATTGTTTAATGTATAAAATATCAGATAATTGTGCAGTAGTCCATAATTTTCCAGAGCCCAAGGTGATATCTTCAAATAATTTGTCATTCAGTAATGTCTGTCAATTATATAATATAAAGAAAATCAGCAAATCTTCACATTTAAGAAGCCGAAACCAAAAGATGTTTGACATATTTGTTGCATAAATAACTGAAAAGATGAATGGATCATTTTGAATCAAAAACGTAGGGGAGGGAGGGTCAGACCTGTCACCTTTTTCACCCCACTTGAGTTTGCAGGTCTGCTTAACACCAGCTCGGGCTTGACAGCTTGCATCTGTCAGGACTGAGACTTGGCAATAAAATCTGTTGCAAGCAACACACTGAGGAAGTTACTGATTCTTTCAGTGGCCAGCCAAAAGTAGCGAGCTGAAGGTTTTCTGCAGCAATGTGGAAACATTTTGCACAAGTGTTTTTAAAATTACCATTTTAAAGTATCATTATACTATTGGGAAATCATTAGTGATTATGGTTTAAGTATCATAAAGGAATGAGACTATGGTGGATATAATGTGCCTGCCTTTCTCACAGCGGTGGTGTTGTAAGTACCAGACTGGGTGTTGAAGCATAGTGTTTGTGTTCTTGGCATTTGATGTGTTGAATTTAACACCACTGATGCAGTGGAGCCATTTAAGCCTTTGTTGTTGTCCTGTGTTATTTTAGAGCAAAGCAGGCGGGATGACCTGGAAGCTCTAGGCCACATGTTCATGTACTTCCTGCGAGGCAGCCTACCCTGGCAGGGCCTCAAGGTGAGGAGACAGCCGACTAAGGCCGTTTTCACATTGAATCAGGCGTTGCGGCGCAGCGATGTGGGAGTGTCTGATACTAACCAGCAATCCCAGCTTGATACAAGCCAAGGGACTGCACGTCTTTTTAACGTCTTTGTACTCCCTCGTGGAAGGGTTAGGGCTGATGTACAGTCATTGCGGCTGCGATCGATCAATCTCTCTTCCATATTCACAGTTGCTCGGTAAACAGTGGAATATTAAGGTAAACAGCTAATGCTACAATGCTACATGTAAACAAAGTTCTTCTTCACCTGGACGTCTGCCGGTCTGATCGCCGGCATGATTGGCTGCCGCAGCGTGATGTCGGGTTGCGTTTCTGTATCAACTTTTCTGCCGCAGGCTGCTGCGTTGTTTTGCGGCCCCCACTGCTGCAGCCTGAACGCTGTACCCGGGGTACGTTCAAATGAATGGGAAAATCTGCGTTTTCGCCGCAGCGCCTGATTCTATGTGAATTCTGCCTAACCCTCCAGTGTGTTCATCAGTCTAGTCATCTTAGTTTTTCCCCCTTCCCTTCAAGCGTGGACCTCAGTCTTCAGTTGCCTTGCACCCATCCATTACCTGTTATGTATAACTCTCTCTCTCTTCATTAGGCTGACACTCTGAAAGAACGTTATCAGAAGATAGGAGACACAAAGAGAGACACACCAATAGAGGTCCTCTGTGAAAGTTTCCCTGGTTCGTATACACACACACCTCCACCAGAAAAGCAGTGTTTCTGTGCAGCTGTTGCATATATGCTCAGGCTAGCATATGTTGATCAGATTTTGTGTGTCTGTATGTATGAATCTGTGCATGTCTGTGTGAATTGTGTTTGTGCGCCTGTGTGTATGTAACAGAAGAGATGGCCACCTACTTGCGGTACGTGCGTCGGCTGGACTTCTTCGAGAAGCCGGACTATGACTACCTGAGGAAACTCTTTACGGACCTCTTTGACAGAAACGGATACATCTTTGACTACCAGTATGACTGGACTGGAAAGCCACTGGTTAGTGTGGAGTGGGTGTTTTGTGTTGCACATACACAGTGAGCTGTCTGAGCTGAACTTACTGCTGGGTTTAGGGCAGGGTCAATGCTAAGAGGTCAGTTCATCAGTGATACATAATCATGTGAGTGATCTACTATGTAAACAGGAACTAATGGTCATACTAGTATCAACAGAAAGTCAAAGCCACTTCCTCCTCCATGTCTAAGTTTCTTTGTAAACTGTAATCTGAATAGACTCAGTTGGAGTGAGGTCAGCAGAAAACAGTGTTGGAAGCTGAGATAATGTGATAATGTCCGCATCATCGCTCTCAAGCTTTTACATTTGATGCAATTCGTTTTTAATGACAAAATAGTTCATTGTACAGGGGTCATAGTGAGCCCCCCAACAATACAATAGTGTTATCTATAAGTTGAATAATAGCATATCAAGTCCACACAAAGAAATGTCATGTAACCAACTGTGTATTTCCTTACTCTGACCCATGTTGACCTCACTTCCTGTGTGTTTAGCCCACTCCTATTGGTCCAGTGGCCAGTGAGACTCCACTTCAGACGAGCAACCGAGAGAAAGCACCGCAGACCAAAAACCAGGTAAACACACACACATTTCTTGTGAACAACTATGTAACATGGTCCTGTTTGTGTTGCCATTCACATGATTTTTAGTAGAGTCTGAGTATCTGGAACAGATTCGGTACATATTGGCCAAACTGTCAGTACCAGCTTTAAAACTGCGCATGTGCCAGTTTAGGGAAAAAGTCAACGTGTTTTCTTCACTGTACATTAACCACACACACACAGAGCTGGCCACATGAAGCAGCCTCTCTGTCACTCACAGTGCTGCTCCCTCATCTCTCGACACTTTGTTTTCTCCACTTGAAAAAAGCTGCTTGGCCTGGTCGCGGGGTTAACTTGCTTGGTTTCTTTGTCAATCAACACTAAAGATAGCAGCCAAAATGCAAGCAGTGGTGCAGCGATCAGAACTAACCGTGTTAACACCAAAAGTTAACAAACTAGAATAAAGTCCTCATTGTTTCTTTTTCATATTTTGTGTACTATCTCAGTACCACACTAGTCAACTGTAATGGTATCGTTATAGTGCCTGTGTAAAGTATTTTTAAATGTATAAAATAGTTTTACGGTTTTATAAAATAGTCACAGTGGACAGCACATGTGTTTTGACACTGATCAACAGAAAAGCTTGAACACAGTGAGCGTTGGTGAAAAGTTTATTGTTTGCTTCTTCAGGGAGCATGGCAGCTGTAGTCTGACTAGATCCACAGCAGTTTTCGTGGATTCCATGTCCACAGCAGTATAGCCGCCTCTGGGCAGGGGGATTTACTGTATACCTACCAAAAAATAGCCATAGATGCATATCACTTTCCATTTTGGAGAGCAAGGATGCAGGCAATTATGTTACAGTCTTTCATGTAATCTGTGGTGTTTACTGCTCATGAGAGACGTCTGTTCCCTTGCCTTTTAGGCAACATAAATACCCATGTAACAGCCCCAAGCCTGGGGAGAAATGCTGTCTTCAGGGCAGACACGGGCAACAAATGTCCTTTGCTCTCGTGCCATAACCCACAAGCTTCATGGCAGGGATGGGTAAAATGGATGAGTATAGTTTAAATGCTAGTAGATAGCTAATCAAGCACATACTGCAAACATTATTAAACTTTGTAAATGAGAAACAAATGTCACACTAGATGAGAGAAGGCAATACAAATCCACACAGGATAAAACAAATTGTTTCGTCTGATGTTCATTTTCATCCCAAATGCCCCACATCTGTCTGTCTGACTGCGCCTTCTTGGACTGATTGTATAATATAACCCTGGCGTTATCCTTTCATTGTGATCAGTTTGTGAAGACGTGTTTGGAGTTTGACATGAAAGCATTTGTTTTTCTGTTGACCAGTGTTAGAAAACCTATTTATTGCATCTGTGATTTAAACATCGAAAACCTCATGGGAGAGGACAATACTTGTGTAAATGCTGTCTTCATGTGTTGAAAGAAATCCAATTGCTGTGCACCGTGTTGAAAATAGTACACTCGCTCTTTACACTGTCATAAAGCGCTGGGCGGTATAATCTAAAATAGATAAACTTGTACTGTGTATTATGTAGGGCTGCCTCCTAAAAGTTGATGATTTGGGTCATCAGTTGAGAAGTCCCATTTTGTCAGTTTAGTCACTTTTTTTTTAGCTGCGTCATTGTACACAGAGCAATGCAGGAACAACAGCATGGCAGTCTGTAAACTTTACAAACCAACTCTCAAAATAACCCCAAAGCTAACTGTGATTGAAGTAGAGAAGGGTGATGGAAACAGGGAGCAGTGCAACCCTCAGCTCCGGTGCTGACTGTCAGTGAAGTTGGCTAAACTACTTTTGAACCAGACGCTGGTACAACCCCCTCTACTGCTGAACAATGATGAACAAAAGCATTAAATCGTGGGTCTTATAGATAAAACATGAGACTAATGTAGGCAGAAGTTAAGCTTGGGGCAGCTGCTCTGCAGGAGTGCTGAACACTCACTAAAAAGGTTTTACACTCGCTTGAGGTGTTTTTTCCCTTTTGTCGATAAAGAGTTCATGTCGCAAAGAGGCAATGAAAACACCTTGTCGAAACAATATTGATGTAATGAATATTACATGACAGATCAAGTGTTTGGTCCGATTACACTGCATAGCAATTCTAAACTGGGTTTGAACATACTGAAATGAAGCAGCAAAGAACTGTCTGTAAACGATCTCCAGCATAACTTTCTCCAGAGTTGTCAAACACACTGCTGCACCCGTAGGGGAGACTCTTCACTGTAAATTAAGAGACCGGTAATCGGTACCTCTCTGTCGTCACCTTTTTTTCAGAATGCAAGAAATATTTAGCCTGACATTGTAAGACCAATTCACAAATGCGAATTAGTCTGGAACCTCTCAGTTCTTTTTTAGTTCCAAGGGACACAGACCAAAATGCCTCTGGACGCAATTGAATAGCTCTACAACCAATCCGAGCAATGAAACGTGTGACGTAGCGCTGAGTGAATCCTGTCGGAAGTTTGGCAAACACATCTTTCTTATCAACAAAAGCTTTCAGTTGTGTTTTCTTCTTTGAGTGAAAATATACCGTCCAGTTTGTTTAATGCTGACGTGATAGTGGATTCAGAATGTTCCGCATCAGCGGCAGCCATCTTGGTTGTATACGAAAATGCCTCGACGGTGCTCCTCTGTACAGTCATTGCATCAAACTGCCCCATATTAGATAAACAGTTGTGATTGGCCCGACCTGGGCCAGGTCAGTTGGAAATCTGAATGGGAGGGGGACCAGACACATCTGCCAGAGCAAATAAAACCTGAGCTTGCAGATTCGTCTGGTTCCCAGGCTAAGAAATATGGTCTCCTATGAGCTGAAACAAAAGAACCTGCCCAAGGTAGACAGTTTATTTGTCTCAACCTGACGGATGGAAATGCGACATTTCTAACATTGGCTTCAAATTCCCTTGATTGTGGAATCTGATGATTGTGCAGAATGATTGTGTTCAGCTCAAATAATCGCGATGTAATAATTGCGACAGGCCGAATTTCACAGTGAGTGGTTTGTGCTGGTCACACCGCCCACCCCTACTTTTACATTCTTACACAAATGCACATCATTCCAGATTTATTTAGGCTGCAACATGGGCCTGTTTGAGTCTTAATCCCAAAAACCAGGTTTGAAGCAGGTGAGGTTGAACACAGAAAATAAACCACCTCCTTCCCCTTTTGCATGGGGCCTCCACACGTGCACACAAGCTCTCTGTGCACTCTCTCTGTACTGCACACTTGAGTACTCACCCTCCTGTTGCTCATCCACCAAATACTGACTCTGAACTCACTATTTCTTTTCTCTTTCCTTTTTCACTCTTTCCTCATCCTTATTTCTCCTCACGGCACTGCTCCTCACCCCGCCACTCCTCCCCTCCATCTGCTCGTCTTCCCACTTCTCTCTCGCCTTACTGCTTTTCCTTCTTCTCTCACTCTGTTCCACCCTGTCTCTTCTCCTTTCCATGGCAACCCTCCTCTTCCATCTCACCTGTTTTCTTCACCTTTTTCCTTCTCCTCCACCACCACCACCTCTTCCTCCTCCTCCCCCCTCCTTTTGGTTTCTCCTGCGTTCGGCTTCCTGTCTCCTCTAGTCTCCAGAGGGGAAAGGCAGTGAGTCCCAGCCCACTCCAGTGACCAATCGAGAGCTGCTGGGCTCCCATCTCACTGCTGATAGGCTGGGCGGGTCTGTCCAGGTACTGAGAAGGAAGGGTTAGCTCTGCTGGCTTCCTGTCTGTCTGCCTACCTGTGTATCTGTCTGCCTGCATGACCTTATCTGTCTCTGCAGCAGGGCTGACCTCAAGTCTGTTTCCTCACAACTTCAATAATTTCCTCACATGGGACTATTCCAAATTAAAACCTTTACTTATCCATCTTAGGTTTTCTCAACATATGTTAGGCTATGTTACACACTTTACTACTACCACTGCCTTTTCAACATTAAAGTAACGGAGACAGAAGGTAGTTGCCTGTCTTCTCTATAGACAGAGCAGAGAGTGTAGAGACCACTTGATGTAGGCTGCCTTTTGTGAGCTGACCAGTGAGTTACAAGGTAGAAGAGGCAAGTTAGGTTGGTAGTTATTGCTGAGATCATAAGAGTTGGTGTGTTGTTTTTTTAGAGTTTATAATACCCATTTCATATATAAACTCTGTGTGACGTAGAGGTTTGGTGAAGAAAAGTTCACACACTGGACAAAGGTCTTCAAATGTAGTTCAGTACATGCCGTTGCTCTTTTAAATTGTATGGTTTTCATCTTTCAGAATAGTTAGATGGCTAGTTAGCAACTAGTGCTCACTACAGCAACATGTAGTGACTTGGCATATGATCAAACCACAGTGCAGAGATAAATGTGGTGTTGGACAGTTGATATTAGTTGAGAATTTACATGTGACTCAATCCATGTGGAAACATATTTATTTATTTATTTATTGTATGGCACTAGTAGTTTTCCTATGTTAGCTGACATTAACTACACTAGGTACAAGCCCCCAGCTGTTGCCTTGTAGTGTCAGAAGTAGCGTCATGCTTCATATATTGTCTCTCATGTGTCCAGCAAAATAGCAGAGTGAAATGTACTAAATTGACTGACTAATATGTGATTTCCTTTATTGGTATTATCAACCACAACAGGTGAGGCCCGAGTATGAAGAGCAGTTCCAACCATGTTAAATATGCCACCTTTGTATTTTGCAACACTCGAGCAGACAGAGGAATATCATTTGGTAGCAGTGTGTATTTTAAGCTAAAGTCGTCTTTGTGAAGAAGTGTATTTGTACTGTACAGCATTGTTTCATCTAAATGCAGTCCACAGGGAAATCAAACATTAAGACAAATGAGCAAAAGACAAAAAACACAAACACAAGCAATTATATGTATAAAATAGATAAGTGTATGACGCACACACTGATATCTTGTCATGACACGTCACCACCAATATGAAAAAAGTCGTTCTGTTGCCTCCAATGAGACTCAGCATATGCAAGGACATCGTGGCATTGTGAGTGCAAACTAGCAGTCATGTAATGATTGAATTAAATGTGTTAAAAGTTCTTTAAAACATACCTCTTTTTAACCCTCAATATATTTTTGATGAAACAGTATTTTTTAAATTTGTACCGAGACACACACATTAGTAAAAGTGACATTAGCAACTGAGACCATAACAGTTTCCAAAAGAAAAAAAAGGTATTGACTTTGTGTATTAATAGATAAATTGCCCTGTTTTGTATGTGTTTCTATTGGAGTGCTGAGTGGCCATTTATGATACTGCATCTTTAGCCTCTTCAGTATTGGCATAGAGTGGGTGATCCCGAAAGATTTTGGCAAAGTTGATTAAAAAAACATGCATTTCAGTCATGGCATGTGCGCTGAAGGGATGGGAAATGTGTAAAAGAAAAAAATGGTTAAGTGGGTGAAATGCTTTAAAGGAACTAAAAACAGCTGCTGCAAGATTGTACTAGCATGTATGTGATGTCAGAGCTGCTACTGTTGAGAGTGCAGTTAAAAGGTAGTTGTTGCTTTTTAAATAAATTCTATAAAGGCGAAATCAACAAAGCACCAAGAACCCTGTCAGCCATTAAGCAGAGGTGCTGCTGTTGAATGTTGACAGTGCCTGTATCTCTAGAGGTGTGAAGCTCGTATGGACTAGTAATGGACCGGTGTGTAGGATTTAGTGGCAACTCGCCAAAAAAACGCAAAAGGCCCTCTTTAGAGCCAGTGTTTGGTTTGTCCAACATGGTGGGCTCCGTAGAAGAGGACCCACTCCCTCTGTAGATATAAAGGACTCATTGTAAGCTAACGAAAACACAGCAATTCTTATTTTCAGGTGATTATACACTTGTGAAAACATACTTATGAATATTATATTCCATTTCTGCCAATAGATCCCCCTAAATCTGACTCACTGGTCCTTTAAGACCACGTCCACATTAAGCTGGCTATTATTTGAAAACAATCTTTTCCTTTGTGAGGATGGAGAGCAGGTCACAGATGGACACTCAGCAGAGTAACCCGGCTCTGTTTGTCATGCTGCTGTTTGGCTGTAAGGCAAGTGAAAGGAAGAAGAAGATGAGTTTTATTTGTATTGTTTTGGTGTGTCAGTGTAGAAAAATAACTTTTTTAAAAATGACCTGGAAACACTACTGTGGAAGCATGATGTTTTCACACGTTTTCAGATATATCTGCCTTAGTGTGGATGTAATGCAAGTCTTTTTCATTTTGTCCCACCAAGATAGGACATCGCTACGTCTGTACTCATCCCTTTCTCTCCTGTTTCTCACCTCCAGGTGATGAGTTCAACCAATGGGGAGCTGAATACAGACGACCCCACTGCAGGACACTCCAACGCACCAATCACAGCCAATGCAGAGGTGGAAGTGGCTGATGATACTAAGTAAGGACACACACACACACACACACACACACACACACACACACACACACACACACACACACACACAAGTTAAAGTCATATCTATGTGTAGTGTATGTCAGCACATGCAACTCTTCTTTTAACTGTTTTGCAATAACAGCAAAAAATTATCCAAATTTAGATTTAGACCATCTTACGCAATTAAAAACAAAGTTTTAACAAACCAGGGCTAAGCTGCTCCTATGGCTGTCACCAAGACTTCCTGTGACTTCATCTTTCTTTTTACCGCAAGTCTTTTACTCTGAAAAGCGGTACTTCAGGAAGTGTTGACTTTGCACCAACAGGATGCTGACGGTGCAAAAAGACTGCTTTTTCTCTCTCCTTTTCTCTCTCATGCTGACTCTTCTGTCTTCGTGTTTTTTGTTACATTTATTATTATTTTCTGCTCTGTTTTTTAAGGAAGTCAAAAAGTTAACGTGGGTCATTTTAGATTTACTGTAGATAAGCAGACAGACCAACATTTGGTGTCCACCAGATACAGTCTTTTACATATAAGGGAATTCTATAAGTGGGTAATTTTTAATTTTTTTTTTTTTACTTTGTATGCATTTACATAAGTTATTTAAAAACACAAAGACAAAAAACTCAAATCACTGAGTACATTGTCATAGGTGATATATTGACACCCCTATTCCTTCCTAAAATTCAATTCAATTCAGTTTTATTTATATAGCGCCATATCATAACAAGGTTATCTCAGGGCACTTTTTATATAGAACAGGTCTAGACCGACTCTTTATATTTACAGAGACCCAACAGTTCCCACCATGAGCAGCACTAGGCGACAGTGGCAAGAAAAACTCCCCTTTAACAGGCAGAAACCTCGAGCAGAACCAGAACCAGGCTCTGGGTGGGCGATCATCTGCCTCGACCGGTTGGGTATACCAATAACATCATGTCTATGACTCTTAAAATCCATTCTTTATGCATATCCACTCCTCTGCTAATATTTAATGGTAAAAAACTTACAAACGAGTAAAACACCCGGTAGTATCTACTGGGATAACAAAAGCGCTATTCTCTTCCTGTTTTGGTTGCAATGGTTGACCCACTTCCTTTGTGCTGTAAATCGAGCCTTCATTTTCCCGGGAGATCATTCCCGGTGGCAGACAGAATTGCACAGTGAAAGCGAGGCTTATAGGGAAACAATCTAAAGGCAGATGGTGTGATTATTTTATAACCATTACATTGTGCAATCAACATTTACTTCATAATGATAAGTTAAAGCAATCTGAAGTGTTATTGTCCTATTTTTGGGTGTATGTGTGTTCATGTCTCCACCTAACTGTACATATGAAGCACTGTATATGCTGTATGTGCAAGTCACTGAATTTTTCACAACATGGTCCTTCATGTTTCACAATAAAAGCCTTGTTAAGAAATGAAGGGATTCTGTCCAATGAAACGCTAGAGGGCTTTTAATTTAAAACGGATACAAGATGTGTTGAGCTTGTATTAACAGCATAATGCAGTAACAGAAATTGAACAGGGCAAATGGGAGCGAATCAGAGAAGGAGGTTTGATACTAAAATATGACCAATTATACCTCTCAGACAGGGGGCGATCATGTAATAACTGCGACATGGCCTAGCCAGACATCCATACTTCATGGAAACACTCTACTACGGCATTTGATATTGGTTAGCTGTACAAGAGCTCATAGGAGGGTATACATGTTTAATTCAGAGTTCATTGTTGCTTAAAATAACTGCCAGTTAAAGTGAAAGAGAGAGGCTGTACATGAAGTCTGTTAATGATGGTTTGTGTGTTGCAGGTGCTGCTGTTTCTTCAAGAGGAGGAAGAGGAAAGCTCTCCAGAGACACAAATGAAAACGAAAGACAAGAGAGAAACCCTGGTCTCTTTTTCACCATCTCCTTTTACCTTTCTCTCTCTTTCTTCAGCCCTCTTCATATAACCCCCCCCCCGGTCCCCCTCAGTCCCCCTCTGACCCTCCTCCTCTGCTGTTGGAGGTCCTGTAGTCTACCTTGGGTCGGCTGGACTGGCTGGACCACCGGGCAGCAGAATATGTTTGCTAAGCTGATCTACTGGTTTATACTGCTCTGGACTGACCAGACAGACAGACAGAATAGAGTAACATGTGTTTGCTGTTCCACCTCGGAGCTTTAAATGTGGACTAGATGTACCAGCGGTGGAGTCTTCATGTATTTATGGTCACAAACTGAACTGAAACTGGATCAACACAAACTGCTGTGGGAAACACGTGACCACAAGCAAACAGTTGATAGACTGTAAAAGGCAAGCTGATTGGCTGACAGACTGTATTCAGCTGGTTTACTGGCAGACTGCCTATTTCTCTATTTTTTTGTTTTTGTTTTTTTCTTCCTTACTGACTGGTTCAGGGGAGAGAGAAATGTATTTCTGAGGAGATACAGAAGAGAGGACAACAAAAGGATAGGAAGCAATGAGACTGTTGGACCACACGTGCACACACACACACACACACACACACACACACGTACAAACACGCTGCACACTTTCTCAAGCTCATCATAAAGTGACTTCATGGACAAAAAGATGCAGCTCTCGCACATAGTCTATAAAGTTTTTATTCCCTAGGGTCAAAGGAAGTACACAGTGAGCGGCTTGGTCTATTTCCTGCAACGGATCAGGCTCAGTGTTCTTTAGACACATTCATCCTCAGAGGAAAACCTCACAACCACCAGAATCAAAAGTTAAAAAGATGTTTATGTGAAAACTATGCTTTTTCCTGTTTTAATTTGTAACTAAAAAAAAGACCGTCTAGAATTTGGAACCTGTGTTTTTTTTTCTGTCTTTTTGAGTTGTTCAAAAAGTTTGTGTTTTGTAGCCTTGAGTGTGTTCCTCAAAATGATTTTTTTAAATAACTTGTATTTTAAATTTTCTGTTTTGTTTTTTTCCTCTTTCTCTCTGGGTTGGAGGTCAGATAACTCCATTAAAAAACAACCAAACAAAATAAAAACTGATCTTTATTTAAGGGAATCATGAACAGTATTTTTGAAGTGTTTGAGGGATATTTTGCTGATATATTGGAGTGTATCATTTCACTTACTGCAGATACAGTATGATCATACAGACCGATCAGGACATGTTTGAAGAATCTGAACAGAAGCATGATTCTTTAGTTTTATCAGAAAAGTCTTGTCTGTCCTTCATGTTTTGATTGCGGTCCCGTCACAAATGGATGGATGATCATTTAAAAGACATGAGTGCAAACTGCCACACTAGAAAATGTTGTTGCTGCAATAGTCATTGTAAAGAAAACCAAAATTGTAAGATGCATAAAAGCTGAGATACAATTTCTTTTTAAACCAAACTGCGTTTTTGAACCAAATTTCATGACAGTCCATCTAGTGGTTGTCGAGATGTTTCATTCTGGACCCAACCGACTGACATTGCCATCCATACAGCCCTGTATTTGTGAAAATGTCTTTGATGGAGCGAAAATAGTTTTATACAAATGTAAATACAGTTTTATTAAGTGCAAAAACATGTACACATGTAACTAATATTGGCACTATTTTTGTTCCATATTCCTTTATGAAGAGATGTGGAAGATGCTGGGGCTCCTGGCCTCATCTCAAGTGGTAGGAGTGACTAGGAGTAGGAGTAACAAGCATGAATAACAGCAATGTCAGTTGGAGATGGAAACCTAATTGTGATGTATTTACAAGAAAAATTACGACATTATTTCTACTGTCCATATTTAATGCGGATATCCAAGCACCTGCTACAAGAGTTTGGGACATCCAAAATTTGGATGGTAAACTTTACGCTTCCTGCTAAGATTGCTCATGTGCCCCTGAGCAATGCACTGGATATCAAACTGCTGAAACGGAACTGGAGCTGTGGGTGAAATTGTGCTTTGACAACTATACAATGGCGATACCATTAATTCAGTTCAATTCAATTCAGTTTTATTTATATAGTGCCAAATCACAACAGAAGTTATCTCAGTGCACTTTTCATATAGAGCAGGTTTAGACCATACTGTTTATAATATTGTATTATGTAACATAGCCATTGTACTTTTTTGGAGAGACTAAATTCTGTTCTGTTGAATTTGAAAACGGAATCTTGACAATTATTTTAGTAATGCCAAATATGTAAAATAATATTTGACAGAACCTAATATTCCCTTATATTGATATGTAACGTCGTTTGATTATTTCGCAACGGCGGAAGTGAGTTGGGGATATCTCTCTCACTTCTTCGCTTCGTTTCGCACACGATCTTTGGCTGTCAGTCTGCCGTCACGTGAGGACGTTGAACCCGCGAGGCTTCCGCTATTGGCGGAGAGGAACAAGACGGGGTTCGTATTGGTTGATTCCTCTGACTATTTCCTGTCTGCGTATTTGTTTACATCTGTTTGTGTTTTTATCGCCAGATGTGCTTTACGTTTGTCGCCAATTAGCTAAAGGTTAATGATAGAGCTGTTTTCCGCACCGAGGTGGATTTAACATTACACGCTGCTGCCGTTGTGCGAAATGTATGAAGAATACCACCCAAGCAGCTTCTGTCTAATTTTAAGGTACTTTAAATGGAATTTTGATTGTTGTTCAGCAACGTACTTTAAATTACACCTCACAGAAAGCTGAGATACAACATCTCGCTCACGTTTTCTAAATGCATTGACTACTTACGTATTTAAATGTGATGTAAGGGGAGAAATGCGGTGATGAAAACCCTCTTTGTCCTGGTTCTGTTTCGGTTTTCATTCTACATCAGATGCTCCTCCTGGCTTTGACACATCTCTCCACTGTCACCTGATTACCAGAGGAAATTGGCACCGAGATGGACGGGAACATCTTTTTTGTCCTACTCCTGCAGGGGCAACATGTAACTCACTGAAGGGACAGACATGGTGATAAATATAGCCTATGGAAAAAAGTAACATGTAAAAAAGGGAACCGAAAATTAGTCTGTCGTCATTCAGCTCTGTTCAACCTTGAAAAGTCGAAACAACAAAAAAAACTCGTCTAACTTGAGCAAATTTATTCCAATTCTTTTAGCCCTGTCAGTTTAGCGGATGAAGGCGCGTGTTGAGGTTTTCGTTTAAACTGTTTTCTCTCGCGCAAGCCATAATGTCGGACACAGAGAGGACTCTGCTAGCCGTCAAGAAGCTCAGCTATGCGG
Source organism: Macquaria ambigua (assembly GCA_008360985.2). NCBI lineage: Eukaryota > Metazoa > Chordata > Actinopteri > Centrarchiformes > Percichthyidae > Macquaria > Macquaria ambigua. The sequence goes on from VMKM01000748.1 coordinate 67,142, forward strand.
TGGGACACTTTCTGAACGACCTGTGTGCCTCTATGTGGTTCACATACCTACTGGTGTTTTACCACTCAGTACTGGGATTCCAAAACACATACGCAGGTTAGTCTATCTATCTATCTATCACGATACAGTTATACACATGTTGTATATATATGATATGTATTAACATCTGGACAAGGCATGCAGTCCTATAAAATAACCCTGTTATAAATCTTTGTGAAGCTTGTAATGTTAATTTTTTTATAGAGACTGCATCAGGCGGGTGTTGATTAAAGTATATGGTGATACCATTCAGTTTACACTGGTGTTGTGTTTTTAAGTGAAACTATTTATGCATTTTTATTTATTGCACTCCTATAAACCCTAGACATTATCCTCTTTTTTTTGTTGCACAATATATTTATAGAAGTCATGAGAGGTAGGTTGTCATAAGACTCCACTTTGCCATGAAGATATCTGTTTTTAATTGAAGATTAATTCAATTCAATTCAGTTTTATTTATATAGCGCCATATCATAACAAAGTTATCTCAGGGCACTTTTTCGAGTAGAGCAGGTCTAGACCGACTCTATATTTACAGAGACCCAACAGTTCCCACCATGAGCAAGCGCTAGGCAACAGAGGCAGAGTCAGAAATACCTGCAGAAAGCAACAGAAGGAGAGAGAGAGAGAGAGAAAGCACACAACTACGGGAAGAAGTTGAGTTAGTAACAATTAGTTAGATTAGTGTTTTTTAATTCCATGTAGTACACCATTTTCACCATCTCTCTCCACTGGTTTAAAGTGGGTGGTTTTGGTTGTAACCATGTAATTGTGATACTTTTTTTTTTTTAATTAGAAGTAGGACTTTGAAGTAGGATGTAAATCTGTATCCAGGGTCAACTTAATCTCCTCTTTCTTTTCTTTCCAATAGTCTGTTACTTTTGGGCAATCCCAGAAGACCCTAGACATTTACATTCCTGTCTGTGGATATTTATACTGAATTCCTACAGTGAATGTCTACCCCTGTCATGCATCTTTCTTCTCTGCCTGTTGTTACACATTGATGATTATTGTGTATTACTGAGTCATGAATGTCTACCTGTGGTATAGGTGTGTTGCTGCTGGTTGGGCAGATAGCTGATGGTATCTGCACGCCTCTCATTGGGTACGAGTCTGACCGAACACCCGGCTGTGGCAACTACGGCAAGAGGAAGACATGGCATTTAGTTGGTGAGTCAAATAGACAGACAGGTAGATAGTTTTACACAGTGGCTTCACTTTACTGCCCCACAAGATTCAGAAATGATTTACCCTTCAACAGTAAAGTGTAAATTCACAGAATTTGTAATCCACATACAAACTTTCAGGTCCAAGGTACCATATTTTTAGGCGTTCTATGTATTCTCTGCCGCCATACTTTTATGACACTGTGTTGTTGTGGGTTTTTTGAAATTGCCACAATGACCAAAACTATCACTACATTGACAAATATGAATAATGGTAGACATTGCGTGCTTATATTTATGTAACTGTTAAAAGCAGTAGTAGTCTGTGAATGTTCTACATAGTGCTAGCATCAAGCCCAGCAGTGGGTGGTAAAAGGTTAATTGGGAATGTCAGTCAGCAGTTCTGTACATGCTCTCATAAAGGGTATTTATGTAACTTTTTATGAAAGTGCTGTTTGGACTGTGCTCTCATACTGAACACTTAGCATATATTTTATTGATCCAGTTCACATCAGATTGTGTTGTACAGTACCCTGTAATGACATGTCAGAGGGGGGTACAAAGTGATCCAGAGGTGAGTAGCCCCACACATGTACCCAGGGAAAGCTCCATTATAAATCGTCTACAAGGTGTTACGCAGAAGCATTTGCTTCGTAACAAGGCTAACATAACAGCTAAACACTGCTGAGCTGCAAAAAGCATGACAGTAGACCTCAGCATACGCAGTGGATATGCCATCTTCATTCAAAAATGAAAAATGTTTCACATTTGTACTGAGGTCCTAAAATCATTACAGATGTTTACAGACATGTTTTAAGACATATGAAAATACTTCTAATAACACTTTGTGTCTAACATGGGTTTTCTTTTGACCTAGTTAGAAAATCCTTAAAAGCACATGTACACCCTCATTGAAAAGTCCAGACTCTATGAATATGTAAAATATTTTAATTTCAAATAACTGCTGGACACAAGATGTCTTCTGCTTCCCTGCAAAGTCCATTCTCAGTGTTTGTGAGTTGTATTTTTACAAACAGTATACTGAAAGGCATTTTCTGTGCTGTTTGCTTCTGTGTGTGTGTGTGTGTTATCCAGGTACACTGAGTGTGATGGTGTCCTTTGCCTTCATCTTCAACCAGTGTCTGGGCTGTGACTCCCTCACCCCGCAGTGGGCCAGTTTGACCTACTTTGTCCCGTTCATCATCGTCTTTCAGTTTGGCTGGGCCGCCACTCAGATCTCCCACCTGTCTCTCATCCCAGAGCTGGTCACCTGTGAGCACGCTAAAGTAGAACTCACTGCGTACAGGTGCGTTTTATACACACACACACACACACACACACACACACATTACAAAGCAAGGTAATCTACAGATCCTGAATATGCAGTTTCTTCCTTGTGTGTGTGTGTGTGTGTGAGTGCAGGTATGCGTTCACAGTGGTAGCCAACATCACAGTGTATGCAGTGGCTTACCTGCTGTTCCACCTCCAGGCAGGAGACAACGACCCGCTCAGTGATGCACTTGGACCAGCAGATATTCACATTTTCAGGGTGAGGAGGAGGATTTGTAATCTACTGGCATCAACAGTGACCAGTACCACTAAACATACCAGGTGTCTTTGAACACAACACTAAGGGCCCTAATTTCTCACTGGCCGCCGCAAAGCCAGCAGTAACACTAAGCAGTCTTACTGCAGTTTTCTTCCAGCGGTGGCCCTCTGAGGTGGGAGGAGAGGTCAGATGGCACACAGTGCAACTTTGGTGCTCGTAATGCGTTTGTGGCTGCTCAGACCACAGGCATACACATAGACCCTCTTCAAAGCCACAAAACTCACAACATTTAGGTTGAGTTTTGCCACTTTCAGTTTGCTACGACTTTTTTTTATATACTTATTACTTATTGGAATGTGCATTGAAATACAACTTTTAATGTGATTAAGACAGAGTCTGAAACTCTTAATCACTGAGTCTTACCAATAATATCATCCACTTCAGTACTTATGGCGTTTTGCGAACATGTAGCCCACAACAACTTTGTGATTGATTAAATACCTGTAGTCATCAGACAGCAGCAGGAATGATACATGTGTTTCATCTACAGTCTTTGATTTGAGATTGCAAAACTGTGGGCACGGTTTACAATTCCATGGGCACAGATTATGAATCCGAGAGTGCGATTTATAAACGGAGAGTACAGATTTACACATGGCTCTTTTTTTTCTCAGCTGACCCCAGGGGGGCTCCGTACAAAACACAAAGAGCGCTGTTGTTAGCTTTATGTGCACACAGAGACTTCTCCAAAATCGCAGACCACACCCTTCTATTGTATGTTAACTCTGGCCTTTTAAAATTGTATATACATTGAATGAAAATGAGAAGTGTTCTTAAATTTGAGTCTGTGCTGGGATGACATTCTTACGACATATTTGCAACCATGGAAACTGCTTTAAAAGGTGTTGCTTTTCTCACACTATTTGCAATGGAAACGTTATTGTGTGCATATAACATACCCAAATATGACATACTATATGCAATCCTTTTAGTCACTCTAGTTAATGAAAGGCAACTCTATGAAAATAATGGTTACATTTTATTGTACTAGAAGTTACTGTAGCTGTACCCTTACTACACAGATATCCTCTATAGTTAGTAAGTGCACACAGGAAGCATAATGACAGGGATATCTGTGTTTCCTGAAATGTAAAGATAAATGTAACTAAAAGGAGCACTCTCTACCCATTATCTATCCCACTGGGGTGCACGTTTCAGTTAGATTTTCTCACTAAAGTTAGATTATTCAGTGACTCATTCAAATCTCTCTAAACAGTGTCCAGTTAGCATAATCAGATGAGGGAATCTTTCAGTTGATAGGCTTATCCAGGCGTTCTTCAGTCATTACCGTGCACTTTGGGGGCTCATGCAGCTTGATGGGAAGATCTGCAGACAGTACTTAGGACTGTGAGCACTAAAATAGGGACTTTGACATCTTTTGCATGTTTTTCATGTTAAAAAAGGCACACAAGTTTTGATTTACGGTAAATATTCTCTTAAAAAGACACTAGAATTAAATGAATACAGTAAAGGGCCGTTTTCTTTTTAGTAAAGATGAAAATAGAACATTATCTACCAATGAAATGTGATTTTCAGTAGGGTTAGTGCATTAATATAAATAATAAGAACCTTATTTATATAGCACCTTTCAAAAACAAAGTTGCAAAGTGCTTTACAGTAAAAACAAAGAATAGAAAGTCAATAAAATCCCAAATATAAAAGATACAACATTTAAAAACAAGTACAACATATGCCATCAGTTAAGAAGAAGCCAAAGATAAAAATGAGTTTTAAGAAGAGATTTAAAAGAGGATACTGAGTTCCTCAGGCTGAGGGGCCCGGACAGCAAGGGCCCCGTCACCCTTAGTGACAAGTCCAGATTTTGCATTAGTAGGGCCCTGCCAGAGGATCTCATGCAGCAATCAGGCTCATAGGGAGTTAGCAGATCACAGATATAAGCAGGAGCCTGACCAATCAAACGCTTTAAAAACCAGCAGTAAAACCTTAAAATCAGTTCTAAAACTGACAGGTGACCAGTGAAGAGCAGCAAGGATCGGTGTGATGTGGTCGCTTCTCTTAGTTAAAAGCCTGGCAGCAGTGTTTTGTGTCAGCTGCAGGCTTTGAGTGTTTCACCTACTGATACCAGAATAAACTGCATTGTTGCAGTAGTCGAGTCTGGAGGAGATGAAAGCATGGATGACCCGATCTTGGTCATGTGTCTGTGTTGGACAAAGCAGGACTGCAGAACTTTAGTCACCTGAGCTTCAAAAGACAACTCTGAGTCAAAAAGTACACCCAGCAGGTTACTACCTCTTTTTTAACATTATTAGATAAAGGCCCCCAGACTAGATGAGAAAGGGTTAAACAGCAGTGCTATCTTAACCAATTTCATCTTAATGTGGTATTTCCTAGGTGGATATAAGTGGATATAAATGCAGGAAACTGCATTCCCATTACCGTTGTCCATTTTTTAAAAATGTATTTATTGAGTTTGGTAGGAGAGCCCTTATCTTCTTTGTTTCCATTCTACTTCTGAAACGAAAACCATGCTATGACTGGGGTCCCAATCCCAGTCAAGAACAGTTTTCTGTTAGGAGACTCAGGTTGTGACTTTATTTACTCATGTTAAAGGACACTGTGCTTTTTTTACTCCCTCAACGATTCTTTTTGTTGCCATGTATTTTATTTAGCTTATTTTATTTCCATTGTTACATTGATCACTGTGCCAGAGAAAGAATCATGCTGACAATGATAAGACATTGTGGTATGTTTTATTAAACCTCAGATGGAAGCAGTCTGCATTCACAGAGTTTGGAGGAAGTGAAATAACCAGTTTATAACAAACCTCAACCCGTGCTTTGTTGTGTTTGAGTACAGAATCTGGCGTTGATTGTGCTGGGCATCGGCGCTCTCTTCTCCCTCTTCTTCCACCTGGGAACCACTGAGTGGAGGGCTGGCGCAGGAGGGGAGACTGCAGAAGAAGAGGAGGGGAGAAGGAGGAGGAGGAAGAGGATGGAGGAGGAAGAGGAGGAGGGGGAGCTGAGGCCCCTGCTTCATCACCATAAGGCCTCCTTGTCTCCTCTTCAGTGGAAATGTTGGCTGCAGCAGCCTTCTTTTTACCAGGTAGGAAGATTCTAGTAAGTCAAACCACATTGTGACAAAAATGGCTTTTTTTGCATTTAGTAGTTCCTTATTTCAACAGCCTGACAGTTGCCACATTTTGTGTTTCGATGAGTGTCTTGAAGCAAAAGCATCGAACAGTATTCAAAGTTTCCATTTCCTGCAGCAAACCTCTCTGACAGATCTGTGTGTTACTGTGTGTCTCTGTAGGTGGCCTTACTCTACATGTCCACCAGGTTAATAGTCAATCTGTCTCAGACCTACATCTCAATGTATCTCATCAACACTCTGGGGCTGCCCAAGGTAACACACAATCACCAGAATTATGATCAGCTCACGGTGACCACACCATCACTAATATTCTGTATCGTAGCTACATTCACCTCCTCATTGTTTGTTCATTCTGTTTTCTGTCTCCCTCCAACAGAAGTTTATTGCAACAATCCCATTGGTGATGTACGTTAGCGGCTTCCTGTCCTCCTTCATCATGAAGCCCCTCAGTAAACTCATTGGAAAGTGTGTAAGTAAAACCTTAGCCTGGCTCCAGACCTCTGAATTTGTGCCCAGATCTTTAAAAAAAAAAAAAATGAAAATGGAATGGAAATTCAGTCTCATTATCAGGACTAGACTGCAATTATTACATCAAATGGTCAAGTTGATTAGTAGTCTCTATGTTATCATTGCTCAGCCTTGGGTCGGTGCCCATATTGGGTCGCTTCATATACGGATGTGGTTGCAGAAGACTTCTAAGTCTGTTCTACTGGAATTTGTTTAATAAATACATCAGAATTGCTTTCTAACAGCCCGCCATACTTGTGGAGTAGTTTCAAAGTGCGTCTCCTTTTCACCACACTTATCTTTGTCCAAGTTAAACATGCACTTTAAAAATACACCATAGTGAAGCATCACTTTAAAGCTCTATCTATCTTATATTACACTCTCTTGTTCATTGTTCATTGATTGTTGTCTGTATTTATGGTTACACTGCAAACAGCAACTGCTAGCAAATAATACAGCATGACTTTTCATGGTGCAGATTTGCCAAAATGTAAACAAATATAGGCTAAAAAATGACTGACTGACTCTATGGAAATATACTTCCTGTTAACAAAACTCAAAGCAAGCCCCAAAAATTCAAATCATATTCATCCCATTGGGGGCTGTCCCATCAACATGGTTCTTATATTCCTGGAACACTGACACTCTTCCCAAGTCGGATGGTGAGCACTGGGGTTTTCTCCTCGTTTGAACTGCAGGTGACCAAAGCTGGTCATTTAAATCCGTTTTATTGTATTTTAATTTACCGACCCCCTGGTTTTAATAGTTCTTTTATGTCTGAATTCAGTGATTTTTTTATCATCCATCATTAGCTTCGACAGAGTTGATGATTTTAATATTCACGTTGACGATGTTTCTTGCAGCTTTGCGGCTGATTTTCTTAATGTCACTGAGTCCTTTAATTTTATTCAACACGTCTTGTCCCACACACATCAGGGGTCATACCTTGGACCTTGTTTTTACGCTTGGTTTAAATATTGATTCAATTTGCTCCGAGGAGCTGCACGTCACTGATCATGAATGTGTTTTATTCAACCTGTCTTTTAATTTAGATGCTCTGCCCAGTAAACGTGTAAAGAGCTCTCGCATCTTAAATCACCTCTCAGCTGAGAAGTTTTCTGCAGCTTTTGACCAGAGTGCAGTGTTGTCTTCTCATGCTGATGTCTAGTCTTGTCCACTCTTTTAATACACATTGCTCCGCTGTTTTGGATAAAGTGGCACCTAGTAAACTCAGACTTGTTCCCTCCGTCAACTCACCCCCCTGGTTAAATGACACTATTCGTTGTTTCCAGCGTAAATGCCCTGTAGATATTTTACCTACTTACCTACTTAAAAATGTTATTGGGTCTATTGATCCATGCCTGGTCTCCATTATAAACAGCTCCCTGCAATCTGGTTGTGTTCCAGCTTATTTTAAACATGCAGTTGTTCAGCCTCTTCTGAAAAAAAAAAACCTTGATCCATCCCTTCCCAAAAACTACAGACCTATATCTAAGCTGCCCTTTATCTCAAAGATATTAGAGAAAGTTGTTGCCAATCAGCTCACTACTGTTTTGACTGAACACAACATTTTAGATAAATTCCAATCTGGTTTCCGTCAGAAGCATTCCACTGAGACAGCTCTTCTCAGAGTCTCCAATGACATATTGATGTCTTCTGATGTGGGTGAATGCTCTGTTTTGGTGTTGCTGGATCTTAGCGCAGCTTTTGATACTGTAGATCACAGCATCCTGACTGAAAGGCTCAGGCAGTGGGTGGGTGTCTCTGGGAGCGCCCTGGACTGGTTCTCCTCCTATCTCTCAGATAGGAGTTTTTCTGTGTCGCTTGGTCCCTACACGTCTGAAACTACTGCTCTTTCCTGTGGCGTGCCTCAGGGCTCTCTCTTGGGTCCTATTTTATTTGCTTTATACATGCTTCCCTTGGGTCATATTATTAGCACATTTGAAGGTATTATCACTGCTACGCTGATGATATCCAGCTGTATGTCTCTTTTAAGCCTGATGACACAGACAAACTGACTGTTTTGCATGATTGTCTGACTGCCATTAAGGACTGGATGGCTAACAATTTCTTACAGTTGAACTCAGATAAGACAGAGGTCCTCATCATTGGTTCAAATAGCATAGCTTCCAAGGTTGCTCAGTGTATTGGGTCCCTTTCTTCTGCTGTACAGTCAAATCTTAGAAATCTTGGTGTTATATTTGATCAGGCTATGTACTTCGAACAACATGTCAAATCATTGACCCGTACATGTTTTTTCCATCTACGAAACATTGCCAAACTCAAGTCTGTTGTATCTCAAGCTGAGCTAGAGATGATCATTCATGCTTTTATATCATCCCGGCTAGACTACTGCAATTCCATCTTCACCTGCCTCAGCAAGTCGTCTCTGGACCGTCTTCAAATGGTCCAGGACGCTGCTGCAAGGCTGTTGACCGGGTCCAGCAGGACAACTCATATCACACCCATTTTATCTTCCTTACACTGGCTTCCCATCAAGTTCCGGATTCATTTTAAGGTTCTTGTTCTTACGTATAGAGCCCTGCATGGTCAGGCACCAGTGTACATCTCTGACCTGCTCCATCCTTACACCACCAGTAGGTCACTGAGGTCTTCTGACAAGGGCTTACTGGTTGTTCCTCGTGCCCGGCTAAAAACAAAAGGTGATCGTGCCTTTGAAATGGTTGAACGCCCTTCCTATAGACATACGATCTGCAGTCTTCAAGTGGGCAGGGCTAAGTTGGAAAAAGGTGATATCACATATTCCACACACCAGTCAGGACTTAGCAACATTCAAATCAAAATTAGAGTCTCAGTTACAAAAAGGTAAGACAGGAGATTTTGTCCATTCCATCTGCATTTATCAGGGTCCAAAATATTAGAAATCAGTTTAATGCAGTCCTGTACAACACTAGCACTAACTATGGCCTCAAAAATGACCACACCAATGAAGTCAGTTGGGAGCTCTGAATACACAAGCAGAGCTACAGAGTTGACAGACTGGTTCTTTGTTGTATGAGTACAGCAGTTCCTCATCCGATTCAGATACAGAGTAAACATACTTGAGTGTGTTGGATAGTAGGCTCTGAGTTAAACTGTCAGTGTGGATCTGATTTTGATCCACACTGACAAGGAGAGGAAGTATTTAAGCCAAAACTTAGTGCTCTCTTCTGATTGGTCCAGCTCACCTACTTCGTGGGCCTGCTGCTGATCCTGACCTTCTCCTACTGGGTGCTGTTGGATGACAAGATGGACCAGCGGGTGTACGGGGCTGCTGTGCTGCTGGGCGCAGGGTCAGCAACCATCCTGGTCATATCACTCGCCATGACTGCCGAGCTCATCGCCGATCAGACGGTACGACGTGTGTGTGTGTGTGTGTGTGTGAGAAGGAGGTGTCATGTAAACCTTCACTGATGGTGTCCTTCATCATCCACTATCTTCATCTTGATCTTCATCTCTTTGTCTCTCTCTGCAGCAAAGTGGAGCGTTTGTGTATGGAGCCATGAGTTTCACCGATAAGTTGGCCAATGGAGCGGCTGTGATGATCATTCAGGCCCTGCATCCTTGCCAGTTCGTACACACACACACACACACACACACACACACACACACACACACATTTACTCAGTTTATTGTTATACACACAGTATAAATGTATGTTTAGTCAATTTTATTTATTTTATTTTATAAGGCCCAATATCACAAATCTCATAAAAATAACAATCTCATAAAACAAACTGTGAAGCTGTATTTAGTCACAGTGGTGCTTTGAGCTAACTGCTAACTTCATCGTGCTAACAAAGACTATGCTGATGTTTGCTGCTGATTAATTAGCACTAAACACAAAGTACAGCTGAGGCTGATGGGAATGCCATTACTTTAGCAGGTATTTAGTTATAAACCAAAGTATTGGACAAAAGGAAAACATTGACCTGATCACCAAAGTGATTACAGTTCATCTTGAGATGGATATAAATGTACCAAATGTCATGGAAATACACTCAATTGTTGTTGAGACATTTCAACAAAAATGACAAGTATCAACCTCATGATGGTGCTGATTTTGTTGTCTCTCTCTGTGTCTCTCAGTACCGTGTTGTGCTGTCCTGCCTGTGTGTGGTTCTACCATTACATCATGGTCATAGTAACGGGAGGCGTGGCAGTCGTCGCAGCTTTGGCGCTCTGCTCCATCCTCATCTGGCCAATCAGGATCAGATCTCGTGAGTCGGGACAGCTATACTAATATACAGTGGCTTCCGAAAGTGTTCAGACCCCTTCACTTTATACACACATGGTTAAAATTGCAATTTTTGCCCATCAATCAAGACTCAATAACCCATAATGACAAAGTGAAAACGTCTGTCTTAATAGAGACTAAATTCTATGATTAGGCCTATCAAGTTCACTGTCCACTCCATGCCCAGTATCACTAACGCTGTGTCTCAAATCGCGTACTTCGTACTTTTGAGTGCATAAGTGCGTTCACACTGACAAGTATGGCAAAATGCAGTGTACTATGAGTATCTGGATGATGTACTCATAACAGTCAGAAAGTTGAGTGTGGAACGCTGCACACTTCCCACCCTCAATGGTCGCCATCTTGGCTACATAGCGGAAGGTTAGGGACCGCCAATATATGAAAATGGCGGCCATGGGTGCGATTGTTACGGCTAAAAGTAAAAGCACGTTCATATTTTATTCATTTTTTATTCATTTTTAACATAATTGAATTGAACTCAAGTGAGCAAACAAGCTGGCAGATATTTCGGCGTGCAGCAATTGCAGTAAAATGTTAATGCTAATGCTAATGTTAATGATAATGCTCCGCCTGGTTGCAATCTGCCATTAAAAAGAAGAAGAAGATGCGGTCAAAGGTTGCGATCATCATTTCCAGTAAGCGCACAACAGCAGTATTCAATTTGAGACAACACTACCCTGTCAAAATTAACGCACTACACAAGTCAGTAGCCTACATAGTGTACACAGTGTACTGCATGTAAGTGTACTAACGGAAGTACGCGATTTGAGACACAGCATAAGAGTGCATTTTTCCTTCTTTTTTTTTTTGATCAACCAATCACACCTTTTAAAAGAATGTGTCATACCTCCTCACTAAGGTCAAAGTTTCTGTCCCTTCCTTGCTTAGAGTGCTCTGAGCTCTCTGAGAGTATTCTCAGAATGTTTGTGAATCGGCCCCTGATTGATGGAGCTGCTGAGGTGGTCGTCCTTCTGGCAGGTTCTCCCATCTCTGCAGAGAAAGTTTTTGATTTTTAATACAAAATGGCATTTTCTTCCATTCAAACAACACAATAAAGTGCGCAAAAAGTGAAGGGGTCTGAACACTTTCTGAAGCCACTGGATGTGTGTTTGTGTATATCTGCATATCTTATTGCCTCACTATTATAGCCATTCCTATATGTCATTACTGCTTAGTTCTGGTTCACATCTTAATTACTCTTTTCCTGTGTGTGTGTGTGTGTGTGTGTGTGTGTGTGTGTGTGTGTCTACCAGTCATCTCCGAGGATGAAGGCAGAGTCAACTAACAGCCTCTCCCCCTCCCTCCCTAACACTGACATCCCAGTGCAACAAGAAAACACACAGTCTGAACTCGTCTCAACTGGGCAGGAAGAGCTTTCACTTTTGTTTAAGGTTCATCTTTAGTTATTTATGGAAAAGTACCAGGGGAATTCCTAACCGGCTGCTCAACTGGTGCATTTAATGTGGCACATTTAGCACTTCTGAGAAAGGAGTCAGCAGTGAAACTGGAGGAACTGAGAAGGGGAGATGTTTTATTTTATGCTTAACTGACAGATCAAGCAAGATCGTGTTTTCTCATCATTAATATAGGTTCATTTCATTGTAGTGAAGTGAGGAGTGATTCAACCGGCAGGACTTGTCCTGACTCAGACCTTTATGAATGCATTTTCACCCACATTCAAAACTCATTAGAGCTAAAGCCACAGCTGAATGCTCAGGTGACATTGTTTTAAGATGGCTGTTAAATTCTGATGAAAAGATAGTATAATGGAAGTGGAGAGTATAATGTCTCCTACCTCTGGCTGTTTCACTTACTACAGGTTTAAACTGCTACAACAGTACTAACAGTACAAACAACAACGACAAAGAAAAGTTAGACAAGTGCAGTCCATGTTGGGAGTAACATAAAGTCCATTCATATATTTCAATGATAATCGATCATTTTTAGTCATTTTTCCAAACAAATCACAGAATATTTACTGGTTCCAGCTCTCAGAATGTGAGGCTTTGCTGCTTTTCTCTGTTTGATCTCATTCTAAACTTAATATCTTTGGATTTTGGTGGTGATTTTAATATGTTCCAAAATGGAACTGTAGCTTCACCTCACCAACAGGGACAATATAGATGTAAACTGGGAACTTCAGTATAGAACATGTCTCACCTGACATTTATGAATCTGTTGGAATTTGAGAAATGTATACCAAGATGTGTGAATGTAGCACTCACACTGACCAACAAAAAACCCCCGACAAAAAACGACTGCTCGACTTGAAGAATCTCAGCCGACTGAGGGGTCTCCGACTGGTGATTCCAATCTTCGACTTTCAGGGGGCAGCCCTAGAACACACAGTAGTAAACATACATGAACACTGAACTGAAGTTAAATCAACAACACCAAAAATGCATGTTAGCTAATGCAAGTTCAACTTCAGTGCTCTGACCTCGGTACAGCCTGTTTTGCTGTGGCTCCATGGATGAGCCATTATGTTGGTCCATGCAGTACTCAATGTGGATACACATTCATACAAATCTTAATATCTGGAGTATTTACCACATTTCTTTCTTTCTAATTTTATTTCCATAGAATCCAACCAACATACAAGACAGCTAAAAGAGAGCTAGCATGTATATAGGCCCTCCGATACAGCTGGTCTCAGGACATTAAACAGCAACAAAAAGGAATGAAGAATAATAGATCGTTACACTACAGAGCTGTGAACACAAACATGCTTTAGATGCTTTTAGGTTTGATTTTGTTTGATTGATTCTTCATGGGTATGACATTAACTACAGCCTGGCAAACAAATAAGACATAAGGAGCTTTAAAGTGTAGTGAGGCAGTTAAAGTAAAGGATCTCTATGACAATTACACAGAACTTTGGCAAATGATGAGAAAACAGGGTCCAGGTCTTTAGTTAAACTTTATTAGACAATACAGAGCATGAGAGGAGAGACTGGGAACACGCAGAGATCATGGCAGGTACCTCACGTGACTGTAGGCATCGGCTCACCTCAAGCGGATCACCTCACATGGCAAAGGGAACTCTTAACCTGCTGGATCACTAACAGACATCAGAGCCAATAAGGATGACAGAGGGAACCAGATACAGTATGTGGTGTGGAACACCAAAGGAGAAGCACTGGAAAAATCGAGCATCCTGGGCAGCTGATGTCATGTCAGTACTTGGCAATGTTGGCTAGTTAGTTATGCAGATGTGACAGACAACTAAATTCCAGAAATCTTTCCAGAGTGTAGTGCTTCATTAAAGGGTCATTCCACTACACTTTCCTCCACATTGATAAACCACTACATTTACAGTCCCACAGAAGATGGACACATGAAAACTGCCTCTGAAATCCAGACTAAAGGAAATGAAGGAAAATCAAAGCCTTGCTGCAATGCACATATGACACTTAAACAAGAAGTTATAAGAACTTACCTCGAATGTTACTGCAGGAGCAAACACTGTAGTGGGCTTTTGAGTCAGTCATGCACTTTGTATTCTGGATAAGAGCTTATTTCCCAGTGAAGTCTCGCTCAGAGGAGCTTTACAGTGTTTAATCTGCTGCTGAGGTACATTTAAAACCTGTACTGGGATAACTTGTGTTTGTGCCTCATTTTTGTGGATCATTTAGATAAAGCACTCTTATTTGTTTTTTTTATTCACTTATGGAACAACAACTAATTATTATGAGATATTTCTATTTGAATCATTTTTCATTGTCTTTATAATCACAGACCAAATGGAATACGAGTGTGAGAAATATTTTTTATAATCAAAAGAAACTTGAATAGCAGAATTGTATTAGATATAAAATTACTTTAAAGGGATCAATGCTATAATATGTGTGTACATATAATGTGTGAATACCAATAAAAGGGAATCATACAGGCAAATTATCAGAGCAGTTACTGATGTTTGACCTGGGAGCTGTGGGAAACTTGTGTTTTTGAGTCTTTTGTCACGTTCAACCAAAGCTCTCGGTGATCGTTCCTCATCCCAATTATGATAACTTTATGTTTTTACTTCCCTTTTATGTCTTTGTTGCCCCGGCAACTTCTATGATTCTATGTGTGACGGTTTTGTTTTATAAACTCATTAAACAGATTTCATGAGGTGCAACTAGAAATGGGTCCTTGTTTGACTTCAACCCTGAATTGTTAGTCATTTACTCAGCAACATAACCATACGGTCACATCAAGAAAAATGAACTAAAATGAAGTAAAAATGGGTTACAATTATTTTAGGCAAACACAAACGAGAAGTCCTTAAAGTGTTCAGAAAAAAGACATTTGAACATCTGCATTTCCATGACAACTGGGCAAACTTTCTGTTGAGGAAGATGTGATATGATAGAAAACTCCAGAACAGCTACTAAATGGACTTGGTGAGATTGTCTTTGTCATCTGTTTCCAAGGTCAAGATTTAACTTTCAATCTTAAGAAAACAATGTTTTTTGTTTTTCTTATAAAATACTGGAGAATTTTACCACAAACGTAAAACTAATGAATCAGTCTGAGAAGGGAACTTCCCACTTTGGTTGAACTGCTCACATCTGGTCGACATAAGTGTATGCAACCATTTGTTGAGGGGTCACGAGGAGGTTATTATCTGGTCATAAAGGGCCACAAATGAAAAAAGGCAGGAACTCACTGTATTGGGGAGTGATGTGAACATGCAAAAGGATCATTTCTGACTTCAGCATAGGACAGTCAACTTGTTGTAATGTAGGAAGTGCCAAACGGACCCGTTTTGTTAAAGTGCTTCATAAGCAGTGATTTGACTCAAAGGGTATTCATGTCAAAAGAATATGGATTAAGACATTCATTTTAATGTAGGCCTACTAACAGCCTTGTTTTAAGACTTTGTTCACAGAGACTTTACCTATGGGGTTACTTTTGTCTTTATTATGCAGTCAAACAGTACATTTGAGAGCAAAACTATCGACACTGCAATCAAAAAATGTTTTACTTTAAGTAAAATAAATTTGTGACTAAAAATGTATTAATGTGAATCAAAAGCTTTTGCGTTAGTCACTTTGATCAAGACTGGACAATAGAGACGTGTCTTGCGTCTTTCAGCGTAGGTCCCGCCCACGAGATTCAGCTCAACAGCAAACAAAACGTTTGGATTGGCATTAAAACACTTTTAACTCTGACTCTTTGGCTCCACAGGCATGGTTTAGGCCAGAGTCACGCTACATACTGTTAAAGCAAAGGACGTCATTGTAATATGAATGCACAACTAAAACCAGTTTCTATAAAACCAGCCTGATTAGCATTTCTTTTTTAATCAATATCTATTGATCCCCAAGTTACATTATGATGGTTCATCATTTATTGCAGAAGTCACACTTTGCTGTTGTTTGATGTGAATAAAGTTCTGTTCGGCCCTTTCATGACTGGCTCTTTTATGATCACTGCGGTAGATTCATTTAACCCAAAATCACATCAGCGATGGCTCGTCAGAGTTCAGGTTGGGGTCCATGTTACTGTTGTTCAATTTAAAAATCTGAAAATGATCAACATTTGATGATCCAAAAGGTAAGTGTTGCTTTTTCTTGCAGGCATTGTTTAGTTTAAATGGATACGATCGGCATCTATTTCTATGACTTATAGTGTTTCCATATGAATATTTATTTGCTTTAATTAGATTTTTTATGGATGAATTGACTGTAGTGTTGAGGGTCAGACACACCCTGCCTGTGTTAACCCAACAGACAGCTGTCAATACTTGTATAAATTATCAATGACGCTTGGAAAACAACTGGAGATTTTCAACAGTCTACTCAGATCTGTGTTGTCCAACCAAATGATTTAGCTACAGAGCTGTCAGGTCCCATCATGCCACTGCCTGTGACTCTACTGGCTGAAAATGACAGAAAGTGGTTGCTTATTGGATGCATCACAAAACAACCAGGGGGTCAACCAGTGGACGTCTAAAACTGTCTGCCAGAGAGTTTCTTGTTTGACTGGTTTGCCTTGTACGACAAATAAAAACTTTCAAATGAATAGGTGTCTTACTATTTATATTGTGTAAACAGAACACAACATTGAAGCAGAATCTCTGCTCTTAAGGCATGAATTTGACATTTAAAATGTCATGATCCATCATCCAAACCAGTGAATCAAGCATGTAATGCTGTAAACATCCACAGAGATCTGTGGTTCATTCTCAGAGGGGTTTAGTCGGAGCAGCAGGCTGGTCAAAGTCACCTGTTTGCAACAGAACAGTGTGTAACTTGGAGTTGCTGGATAAATAAAGATGAAAAATAATTTTCACAATCTCTTCACACTCCTTGTTTATCCTCTTCTACACCGTGCCGTCTCTCCTCCTGTCAGGGAGCGCTGGCGTTCATTTTCTCCTGGCAGCTGTCCCAGAAGTTGTGCAGTCTGTTGTTCTTGTTGGCGCAGAAGTCAGTGAAATCTCTGAGCAGGCGGTCGGCAAGCCTCTCGTCACCCAGCACGCCCGTCCTCCAGGCCTTGGTCAGCATGGTGTTGTAGGCCCAGTAGTAACCAACCCGCTCCTCACTGCCGAACGGCCCTTGGCTGTTGGAGGTGGTGGAGTTTCTGCGTCGGCGCTGCTGCCCGCTCGAGTACTTCCTCTTGGAGTACGGCAGCTGCAGGAACACGGTGCCTGACGGAGGAGAAGCAGGTCGATGCTCGTCAGCTTCCAGAAAACAGAAGGGCAGTTTGTGTCTTTTTATGTTGTGGTGTGACAAACCTGTTACGTGGATGTACTGGGGCTTGTTCTCAGAGGGGAAATTAAAAGCAGAAGCAGAATACTTGTCGTGCACGAAGCCGAATCTGGTAGAAACAGCACATTTACACATTTTTGCATAATGTAACTCAGAAATTCAGACAAAATATTTGGTCAGGACACATAACTTTGTAATTCACTGCAGTTCTAAATTTAAGGATTACTATGGCGTTATATTTGTGCCTCATTCCTGAGCGTGCGATCTTGAGCACAGAAAATCACTCAAAGAAATGTTACATTTGAGCTAGCTAAGGTAATATA
Source organism: Macquaria ambigua (assembly GCA_008360985.2). Taxonomy (NCBI): domain Eukaryota; kingdom Metazoa; phylum Chordata; class Actinopteri; order Centrarchiformes; family Percichthyidae; genus Macquaria; species Macquaria ambigua. Next base: position 84,853 of record VMKM01000748.1, read on the forward strand.
ACCATTAATGTAGTTCTTTTAAAAAAGATGCTTTAACAGTGTGTACATTTAAATAAATCTAAGATAACTTTTTTCAATAGAGTGTACTGCATCTCATTTTAAAGAATGCTATCAGGTGCTTAACAGTATATGCTAGCTAGCATATTTTACTCCACACACGGGCACTGACGGGCTCTACTGGGTTAAAAAAAATGGAGGCACAGTTATGTTCAATTTTTTTTAACAGAACTAGTTAACTATACATAATACTTTATAATGCCTTGGCTGTGTAGCAGTCAGTTATCAGGTCAGACAACTAACAGCTAGCCTAGCTACTGCTTATCCAGCAGAAGTTAGCTAGCTACCCACCAAGATAAGTAGATTGCAAGCTAATAAAGTACAAACACACTTACAAACGGAATTTCATGAAGGTTCATAAAACTGGGTATGTAACCAAAAGTGTTTAAAATACTTACGTGCGGCGGTGGTGTGCCTACTATTCCCCCAGTGCTTACTTACCTAATAACCAATAATACTACTAGCAATCTTAATGGAGACAAAACATCCAATCAGAAATGACTCCTACTCCTGTTTTCTGATTGGCTGTAATTGCACACAAACAAACTTAAAAGAAAATTGATTTTTGTTTGCTCAAATCAAATGATTCATTGAGTGATAATAATGTTCTTGCAAAAAAAATCATTTTCTGTTCTCAAAATGTCCCATCGCGCCCTGAGGATTAAGGCACAAATATAACTCCACAGATTACTATAAATTAGGAAAACCACAAAACAACAACAACCTGTACAGTATGGCCTCCTGAAAGAGCTGCATCCTCTCCCAGTATGTCTCTGGTTCAAAACCTGTTTGATGAATTAAAACGGACACATGTTGTGACTGAGCTACTGTATTCAACACACACATGAACACAGCATTCTACGGAAGCCCTGAGAGGCAAGTCAAAAAAAAAAAACATTCTGGTGATCCATTTTCTAGAGTCTGATCTGAATTGTTTTCTCTCCTGTGTTCATGACTTAAGAACAGGTGAAAAAAAAAGTATTAAAAGTATAAAAACGAGCATTACAACAACAAACACTTGCCAAAATTTTTTCCCACCTGTTTTCATAGATGAAACAAAAAAAGTAACTTCGAAAAATGATCCTTGAAAAATTTATTTTTTCACCTGGCAAAACTTTTTTCCCCGCCTGTTGTTAAGTCCTAAACACAGATGAGAAATCAATTTTGATGAAATGGATCACCAGAATTTCTTTTTCTCACTTGCCTCTCAGGGCTTCCGTAGCGTTCAGTCAGACGGCTTCTATACCTTCGAACAGGTTGTCACTGCTGTTCTTCAGCAGACAGTGGATGTTCAGAGGGATGAAGAGTTGCGCTCTCAGTGGATCTCCGTACAGGTAAGACGTCAGTGCGAAAGGAACCTCCAGCACAGGGACCAACAGGAAGCCGCAGGAGGCTGCTTTCCTATGCCACCCTTGAACCTGACAGATAATAACTGGTTAAAAAATGGCAGCTCAGTGTTAAACCTGACCTCTCTGTAGATTTGCTCCTTCCTTTTACTTTTTAAAGTTGACAAGGTGACAGCAGACTTCCTCATTCTGTTCCCCAAATGTCAAAATCCTCTAGTATATGTTTACACTCTAGAAGAAACTCTACATACTTACTTACTACTTACTTACATACTGAATTTTAACAATGATTTTCATATTATAATGTGTATGTTCTGTAATTTTAGCTCTGATGCAAAAGATTGTGACCTTTGTGGTTGAACTTTACAGTGTTTTATGATATCCAACCTTTTCAACTTTAATTTCTTCATTGATTCTTTAACATTAAAGTTGAAAACTCTTTAACAATATTTTCTGATACTTATTACAATCCATTTTTCATTTCCTCAATACTTTCTGTGTCACATGCTGCCACACAACCAAAATAGGTCCAATGTTATGTCCTCGTTTTAAAAAGCAACTGTGTTTCCTTGTGTTGCATACTGAGAATGTTGGGTGTGTCTGAAACACTAAAGGAGATATTTCCATTCCACAGTTTATCATTCCAGTAGTAGAGAACTCAGTTTGTGTAGACATCACTCTGTTGAGTGTTTCCAACAGATTCATATTCATAATAAAACTGATTATGTTCCCCTTTTCACTTCCAAATAAGAGGTTTAGATAACATGCTTAGGCTAGTTTCAGACCTGTCTGATCACCCCTGTAGCTGCCTCTGTGCACTCTGAGAAAAGTCACCAAACCCTCAGATGTAAAATAAGACTATATATATATATATATATATACACATATACACACACACACACATATATATATATATATATATATATACACACATATATATATATATACATATATACACATATATATATATATATATAGTAGTAGTATAGTATAGTTTTGATTTGTGTGTAAGTGCTGCAATCTGTTTTGATTTTGTGTCTCTTGACACACGAAGGATGACCCACTGACAATTAAGCAACAAAAAAATAGTTACCATCTCAAAGAGCACTGCAGCAGTCACAGCCATCCAGTGCAGCTTTATCTCAAAGGCAGCGTTGAGGGAGAAGTTTCCGTGGTAATAACAGCTGCACCATTCGGTTCGGTCACTGCGGTTGTTAACGTCCACATCCAGAGTGACCGTCTTCTGCTCCGGGACTGTAGCAGCTGGAGGACAATCGGAGGGAGGGATGTGGAGAGACAGGAAGACAGGACACAAAGGAAGCAAAAGAAGGAGACATGGATGGCATGATGGGCAGGCAGACGGAGGAGTGAGAGCAGAGGTGGTGAGCGTGGATAAATGTTTGTGACGGGTTAGATGCTTTAGCGTCAAAAATATTAAAGAGTCCTCTGATTTGTGGACTTGGTCAAGTTAAATTGTTGTAAATATTTACGCCATTAATCAGCACAGTGTCGGTGACTTTATCACTCTATTTAAATATCATGTTAAGGTGGTGTAGTAAGTCAGTCATTTGAGAGTACATAGGATGTGCCAGTGTTATCGGCCAATTTTCTCTTGATCTCTTGGTATTGTCAACCGATAAGCAACAAGATATTACAGTACAGAAATTGGTAAATGAAATATACATTTATACCTAAAGATGATTTCATCATTGGTAACAGGCTCAAAACTTTATTTAATGTTTGTAATACACTTGCCTGCATCACAAACTCAATTTAATGTCTTTTAGAGTTCAGAATAGTTTTATTAAAGTTCAGATTTCTTTATAGGCTGCATTTATACACGTTATATTTTACATATAGACTTATTTTTCTAATCTCAACCTAAATATATTTTTGTCCTATTTCTGTTATTGTTTATTGATTGTGTTTTTCAGGGAAGCTTACCTTTCAACATTTTCACAAGTTTATTTTTCAACTGTGAAATGTCCAGTTCAATGCATGTTAGGTAACAACTCTTTAATAATAACATTTAAGGGATTGATATCAGGGCTGTATTTAGGAGTTCGTTGTTTGCAGAGATGGTTTATGCTGCATTCATGTCATGTGAAAGTTTCTGACTTGTACATTTTGTTCCAGGGTTTCCACCAAGAAGTTTGTTCAGACATGTCCTGATGCATCTCATCCTGTGATGAGTTTGGCTGTATGGCTAAACAATAGCCTGCTTCATTTAAAACATGGCTTTTGCTGTGCAGTGTAGCACCTCTGCTCATCTTCCCTGAATTGATTCATTTTGTTTCAAAGCACTTTGAATTGCTTTGTTATTGACAGGTGCTATGCAGATACACTTTCCATGCCATGCCTTCAGAAAAATGTGATCGTTTCTTCTGTCATTGCCAGAGGTGGTCTTCCGTTCAGGTGAGGAAGCCCACCTCTGCATTCATGTTAACATCCAAAAGGTATAACATCTGAGAATCTTTAGAGCTGGATGATAAACTGAATTTATCAAATAACCGACATCAAATTAAATGGAGAATAGCTACAACAACCAATGACATTTAACCGACCAATCAAAATCAAACCAGAATCCAGAATGTTAAAGTCATCAAACTGCACTGAATCCGGAAAAACATGTGAAAAGGAAGACAACATGAGAAAGAAAATGTCATGCACTCATGTATTTTTAAATATCTTATTGTTACGTTTATCATTCTAGAGATAAATGTGACAAGAAGTTTTGATATAGATTTGAAATCCTATTGTCTGGCCCTAGAATCTTGTATCCTTCTGAAAGTACTGAGATTCCCGAATAGGCGGTAAATAATATGGAAGTGACTGAAAAGCAAACAAACATGGATGCCTCACATCAATCAAGGTAACTAAACCCTAATATGATTTATTTCTTGTTGACTCTTTGTACTATTATTGTATTTGCTCTTTTAATTTAATTTGTTAATTGTATTTTATTTAATCATATCTGATTCTGCTCTGATCTATGCATTTCTTGGTTTTATGTCTTTTGTAAAGTACTTTGTGATTTGTTCTTGAGAATAAAAGTGCTTTGTGAATAAAGTTATTATTAGTAGTAGTAGTAGTATGTAGATTTACACTTTTCTTTCCCCCGACATGAGCAGCTTTGTCATTCACTGTTGTCAAAAACATTGATAATCGTTGTAACCATGGGAACCATCTTTCCCATCACTGCCTTCGATCCCACATAAAGTTAAAACAGCATTAGGTTTCCTGGTATAATAAATAATAATTAGAACAACAAATAAGCTATGAATGCAGTCAGTGTCTAATGAATGATTTTCAGCATCACATTAAGATTATTCCAGGAAACCAGTCCAAGGCGTCAGAGAGCAAAGTGGAAAGAATTCAGCATTTTCAAAGACAGTGAGGTCAAAGGTGACAAATGAAGCTTTGAGCGGCCGCATGAAGCAAGAATCGAGCCGAAGCAGAAACACTGTCACAACGCGCTGTGTCGTGACAGGGCTTCATGTTGAAAGGTGAGGACACTGCACACCACAGCACGACTCAACCACAGCCACTAACACCACAGCATGCACTGAAACACCACCACCAACTACTGCTCCTGGATCAGCTCCACACTAACCACACAGCATGCACTGATTGGACGGTGGAGGTGGACAAATTTGATCACACCAATCAGTGATGTGGCCACATACTACAACTAGAGGAGTCACTCGGCATGCACTACACACTAGAGAACACGCCACCAGCTGTTGGGTCCAGATCTACAGTCCACTGTCAGGAGAGCTGAGTCCAGTATGGTGATGGTGACGAAGATGATGTCATGAAATGTTAAATGGAAGCAGTTCTGTGGTGATGGGAAGACTCCCACTGTGTGAGATGGAAAATGATTCATTTATTGTAACTAAAGCTGGAATGGTGAGTGGTATGTCAGTGGTGGTTATGTGCAGTACATAGGGCTCATTACTTTTGGTTTATACAACTTTGTTTTTAATCTTTGTTTATTTTGAATATTTCAAATGGAAAATTGAGTTTTTTTTCATTGGAACGTAACCACTGTATTTTTTACTAACTGATGGACTGCGCAGCTTATTTGCATTTTTCTCTATAATTTCTATTAGGGACAGCATTGTCTGAGCTGTACTTGTCACAAGAAAACCTTGTTTACAGTGCCCCCGCCACTGAGTGGGCCTCACGTTTTCACTTTCAGCCTGGGAGTCAAACAACACTGAGTGGCCCACCTCAATCTACTGAAAGATCAACTAAAACATTCTAGTTCATGAATATAGTTTTATCTGTTTCCGTGCTTCCTCCTGACCTTGTCTAATCATCACTGAGCTGAGTACAAATTTAAATAAAACCTTGCACACATAATTATGGACTATAGAAGCACACAGTTTGTCACAAAAGCAGCCTGACTATTATGCAATGGCTAAATCTATTTTCTGATAGCTACCCCAACAATAAACTACACCTCCGTGCTCCACGGCTCACTCCCTGTCTACGTCATTTGATCATCTGCTAAAATCCTAATTACATTTACTGGCTAATTTTCTCATAGCCATTTTACCTTAATTTAATCTAATCCATTGATTTAAGACAGTGCAAAGGCTAACCTGGACAGCTCAGCCATTAGCCTATTTAAAATGCAACAACTGAATCCAGAAATTTAGCAGTTTGATACGTAACGTTTGCTACGTTCTGCTCCTTCTAAAAAAATCCAGGTATTTTATGGTGAAAATAGATATAAACCGAAAACAATGAGCCTTAAATAGATGTGGATGGATGTTGAATGGAAGCTTGAGGGCTCACTTGAGGGTGCTCAGGGTCGTGTGAAGGGTGGATATTGGGCAGGGCAAACTGTGCTGCCATAATGTATGAATAAATAATCAGCAGCAGGAGAATAAGAACCAATTAGGATTTCTGTTGGTATTTTTGGTTTCTATGACACTACCTGACCAGGAGCCCTTAAACAAATGCGTGTGTGACATGTAAATACTGGACCCAGGCAATTCTCTGAAGTGGACTTGTGTATGATCTGCATCAGACTGGGTGAAGGAGGAGATTGTGGCTCCTCTGCGGTGTGGCCTGGGCCGGGAGGATCGGGCTGGGTGTACCTAGCAGTGCGGCGGCCTGGCTGCGTCCTCCAAAGCTGCGGCTGAAGGAGCTGTGCCTACTTGCATAGGAAGCTGGCCGGCTGGGCAGCCAGGGCAGGAGGAAGGCCGGAAGGTCGCAGGGTCGCCGCTCCTCCAGCACAAAGGCCACCTCGAACCACTTCCTCTGGAACAGTGCAAAGTCCTCCAGGGCTGCAGCTGACCAGCCTCCAGTTGCAGTGGGGGGGGGTTGGGAGGTCGGACCTGCAGAGGGCAGGACAGGCAAGAACATCATGACAACACCCTCTGGAAACCTCTACATATTTTTCTAATTACCTGACATTAATTATAGATATATAGATATATACAAGCCAGTATGGATATACTGTGCGAGCATGTGCAAACTGTATATATTGAGATAAAAGCAGTGACCCCTATGGTCTCTGAGTGCATTTTAAATCCATTCACCATCCTTCTCTCCTGCTATCCTGTAGAAGTAGAATCCATAGACGAAGGTGCGCATGGCATCTCCAGACGCGTGGGCCACCAGACCTTCATCCAGCATTTTCTACACAAACCAAACAGACAGAAACAGCGAACAGCTGAGTAGATACACAAAAGACTCCTGTACACAACACACATGCTTACAGGTGCCCTGTGGTCTTGTAAACAAACATTCAGTGTTGCTCACCAAACCATTGTGTGTACTGGTATACTTCAGGTCGAACAAATGTGCTGAATGCATTTCCTTCCTCATAAAACATTTCCTAAGCGAAGTATTTTAAATCCTGCTTTGTTTACATCCGTGCGTGAAAGCGCGTGTGTGTGCATATCCTCGTGCGCGTACATGAGACAAACAAAATAGGGACCCACTCATAGAAAAACAGCTTCATAGTGCTGCTAGAGGTCTAAAACTCTACAGGAAACCTTTAAAAATTGTACTACAGGGAGGTTAGCATACACACACTATTTCCAAAAGAGAAGGGTTTCCTTCTGGATGCGGTGAGCCCATGCAAGAACATACTCCTTATTAGAGGTTTGTTTGTGACATTTTGGATTTATGAACAGCTGAAGCTGCATTCAGTGGTACAGTTATCTTTTCTTATTCACTTTCTTGCTGAGAGTTAGATGAGAAGATTGATACCACTCTCATATCTGTGCATTGAATATGAAGCTACAGCCAGCAGATGGTTAGCTTAGTCTAGCATAAAGACTGGATACAGCAGGAAATAGCTTTTCTGTCCAAACGTCCGCCTAGCAGCACCTCTGAAGCTCACTAATTAACACATAACAACTTGTTTGTTTCATCCGACCACAAACCAAAGTGAAAAAACAAGTTGTGGTTTTATGGGGGGTTATGAGCTGGACTATTTCTTGGTCAGGAGCAGTGACTTCCTGGAGTCTCCGCTGGTTGCCTGGCAACCTCACAGTGACAACAGGACTCCAGGACAGTTTGGGTAATAATTTGACCGTTTGTCTTCGTTTTCTGTTCCAAATACGTTTGGCTAACCTGGAGGGTTGATCAACTGAACACAGTTTCTTGCCCTGTTGCACGTCTTCTCAGTGATGTTGCTCGGTCCGTAAGTACAAAGTTATTATCTGGGTTCATACATTTTTTTAAGAGTAAAATTCAAGCACTTTCAAAGTACCTAAACCACAAATGTCCAGACTCTCAAAGCCTTTATCATCACATCTAAGTTACTATAAATGCCAGGAGACAACAAACAAATATGACGATGGGATCGTTTCATTTCAAATATTGAAAGATTTTTGGTTTGCATGAGTGACTGTGTAACTGAAACACCAGATTATGTTGTAAATCAAGCACTTTTCATATTCAAATAGTATATTCAAATTCAAGCATATTCCTAACCTTGAAAACAAAACGGTTAAAATTAAGCATTTCCTTTCTTTCAAGACTTTGTACGAACCACGTTGTAATAAACATGAATAATCCTTTAACTCGTCATGAAATCTTGCATCACATGACATTTTTCATCAGGTTAAAGGAAAGTTGGGACATGCAACTTTTACCTGCATGACATCCACAGCCATCCCCTGTGTGGCCACGCCCTCCACATTGTTGACCAGCCAATGAACAACCTCGGCACTAATGAAACAGTTGAGTGGTAGGCCCTTCTGCTCCGGGAGCAGCTGCACGCCTGTCCTGTAATACCAGAGAGCACAGACCCAGTACTATCTGAGAAAAGTGTTCTAGGAACAACATAATACAATACAGATATAACCTTGTACAACCAAACCCAAGGGCCTGTTTTCCATTAACCCTAAGCTAAACCAAAAGTACATATTAAATACGTTACTCAAAAAGTTTTTAATAAATATAAAATGCATTGATTACATAACTACATACTGGTTACAGTAACCACATGAAACTGAAAAATTCTGAAGTAACTGGATTTCTTTATAGGTGTCAAATCAGTAAAAGCAAGAATATCTACAAGGATGTGTCGATGTTCTCTGTAACTCCGCGTGACACAGCTGACATACCAACATATCAAGACCCCAAAACACAAACAACAACAAATCTTACGTGGGATGTTTGATGGCCTCCAGGATCTCCAAGAGTGTTGAGGAAGAGGATAGAGAAACGACTCCTGCTGCAGACTGCCCACTGTCAACAGATCACTGATCAGTGCTAAACCACGGGTCACTGGCAGATTATCATAAATGTATTAGCTATTCTCACCGGGGTCCACAATTAGAACTCATAAACAAACATTAGGACACAGCTTAATCATACTAGGACAAAACAAGTTTTCAGTTTCACTAAAACATTTAATGTCATAAAATAAAAATACCTAAGATACTGTTTACCTATGCTGTGTGTCCATGTTTAAAGTATTAAACTATTACAAAGCTTTTATAATCATTCTGATGTTTTGTTACAGCTGTCAGTATAAAGTGAAAGGTTACCTGGTGTCTGCGGTGCTGCTGCTGCTGCTGCTGCTGGCTGCAGCCTCTCCTGCAGGCTGTGCTGCTGCTCCAGCTGTCACTACTGGCTGCACTCCTTTATCTGCAGCCTCGCTGGCTTCAGCAGGCAACTGCACAGTCAGAAGGTCTTCACTAAATGAGTTGTTTCAGTCACTGTGTTTTAAGGGTTTCCCCTGACAAACAGCATATTTTCTCACTTACATTTAGTGGTATCCAGCCACATAGATGGTTTTATTCGTCCAGGGTTTAGATATCTGACTTTGAGATTTCTGCCGCCACACCAATACAATGGAAAGAACAGTGGACAAATGAACACTAGGAATGGGCGATACCAAACTTTCTTAATTCAATATGATACCGATTGTCACAACCGATACTGATCATTTCTTAAATGGATATGTGATTTTTCAAAATAATGGTCAAGCCTTGGATGTATGGGCATCTTCTTGTTTTTGTTCAGCCTCCTTATAACTCTCAGTGTTTGAGGAGGTTACTCGTGTTGCTGCTGTGTGGCACCTTCTTGTCACAAATAGTGCATTTTGCCGTTTCATCTACAGGTGAAAAGTAGCACCACACCACGCTACGTTTCCTTTCTGCCATTCTCTCACAAGTCTGATGCGGAAGTGTGCGACTGTGCTCGGCTGCGAGCTCGGTTCTCATGTCTCACACAGGTTTCCACAGTCATGTAAGGTGGTGGCAGAAACCACAGAGACACAAATCTCAAAACCTGGACACATAAAAACAAAAGGATCTGCACAGATAGATTCCACTGGAGGGAAGTGAGAAAATACGCTTGTTTTTTCAGACCTTTTACCAGCCCAGTCCTGGTGTCATGCATGGGAACAGGAGTGGGCCTCAATGGTTTATCGGAGTTGTGATACAGTACATGTTAGTTACACCAGGATCACACTTCATGTATTACTCTCTAGAATTGGAGATTTTAGGATTTAGGCCGCTCACTGTCACTGAACAGACAGAAATGTTTGGTGTTAGATTTTGCTGTTCAGACTAGCTGCAGGGGGCCCTAGGCCAGACATCTAATGGGGCCCCTGAGGGGATCGATCTTTAGCTAAATATTCTGATTATATTTTAGTTTAACTGAACTGGTTATACTCATATTCAGGCTATAATATGGAACATCTGGTTCTTCATATCCTAACAACATCCAGGTTTCTGATGGTCTCTGCAAGAGTGATTCCTCTATATCTCTGACAATCTCTGCACTGAGGTGTAGGTATTCTCAGTAGACTATATGACTTTCACTTATGGATGTCCTGACCATGTTTTTTTTTTTTTTTTGGACCAATATTTATTTAATTTCTATTTACAATATACAGCACACAGTGCACACTTTGCCTGAAATATGTTTAAAAGTTTCACATTTAAAATGTGAAAAGCAGTTTAGATATGCCTGACAGCTGATAGCTCTGCATTAAGACAATATAATCTGCAACTTTCCTTTGATAATATTTTGTGTCCTATAGTATTTTGTATAATATCCATAGAGCATGTCAGTAAGAAGCGGGAAGGTCTGGAAGGTTTAAACAGACTCTCTTCAACCTTCTGTTTTCTTCAACCAACAGCAGCACCATAGAGGTGTACTTCACCTGTAAAATGTCACTTATAAGACTGAGTCATATCATTAACTGAATCTTCTGCAGCATATGCGCTTTGTGCAGTTTACTCCCTTATAATGCTGTGTGCTCACTGTTTTAATGGAATGCACAAGTGGGCATTCGTGTCCCTGCATATGTTCTACTGCAGCGGTGTGTGCAAATGAACCGTGTGGTCACAAAATAAGCAGCTACCAGTAGTTTAGTTGATGTTATTATGACACTGAGCGCCAGCCCTCAGCAGAGTGTTCCTCTTTACTGCAGAGTCTGCCTGCAAACTCCTCTCAGGATCCTGTGGATCACTGAGCAGTGGGGTTATTGAACAATGAAATGCAGCACTGGGCATCACTGTAACAGGCTTTTAGAAGGAGATCAATGTTTAAAATGAATTACAAAAAAATGTCTTCCATTTCTTTTGCGCCCCTCCAGTTGGTGGCCCCTCCTCTATTCTATTGGCTAAACTAGGGCTGATAAAGACGTAAGACATGTTTTCAAGGGTTTTGTTAATGGATATATAAAGAATTAAAATGTTAACTAAATTCCTTTCTGCAAATACAGAGAGTTTTTTGGCAGCTCACTGCAACTTTTCATGATGTTAACATTTTTGTCAGTGCATTACATTTGTAATTTATGTGGTAAAACCAGAACCACTAATCTCACTGAACAAGTTTTATGTCCAAATGTTTCATCTGTGGTACTATGGATTAAATGTGATCCCAGTGTGAGAGTTGACAGTGTCACTACATACCAGCAGGCACTACAGTACTGAAATCTACAAACTCAATAAAAGTGAAAACCGGAGTCTGACTGCAAGTCAAACATCATGTGACTTTCGTGTTTCGGCACGCCATGCTCATGCAGTAATGCAGTCTGAGTTAGAGGAGCTACAGCACTTGTGGACACACACACACACACACACACACACACACACACACACCAAAACACACAGCTTCAGCGACGCCCAGGGACCTCGTTACTGACCTGAGAGTGATAGATGTAGGAGGAGCGAGGGCTACGTATAAAATCCAAAATAAAGGCAGCGTCCTGTCAGCATACAGGAAGAACATAACCCAGGATCAAACACCCAAAGCTCAGCAACAGGAACAGAACAGAGGCAGGGAGAAAAATGTAGATGGAAGTAGAGAAACAAGAGCAAAAGCCCCACACCAAAGCACCAGCGAAGAAGAACCTTTTTTTTCCCCAAGTGTTCATTGCTGATAAAAATACATTCAGCAGTGTCTGTAAAAGCTAAATTCCTGAAGCAAAACTAATTATTCTGATCCACACACATAGAATAGGCGCTCACCTTGCGGGGACTGTCTACATATGAGGGAGCTGTGGCAGCACTTGAGGGGTCACTGACAGCTGTTGAGGGCATTGCCTGCTGCTGCTGCTCGTCCAGCGTCCTGAGAGGAAGCAGAAAGAACGCAGTTAAAACTGAGATTCACGGCTCCCACGCGAGCTAAATGTTAGCCTGCAGTCCCAGGAGATACTCACTTCTGGTTCTGCTCCATCTCCAATAAGGCTGATAAAGCTGATGTGCCCTTCTTGCCTTGTGGGGGCGCCACAGGCTCTGTAGGATATGGAGGGAGAGGACTGGTAACCTGCAGTCCTTTCATTGGTGTGCCCTTCTGCTATGTGAAAAACAGAGTGAAAGAAACAGAGGGAAGTGTCTAAAGATACAGTAAACACAAATGTTAACAGAGCAAATGTTGAGAGATGTTTGCCCCATGTTCAGTGGCTGGACAGATACTTCATGACTACACCTCCAAATGAAGTTGCACTTATTGTCCTAGAAAAATGCCTCGTTTAATGACTGTAACCCAAAGGTTCCCAACACTTATCTCTATCTTTAGATCTGCCAATTATTTTCTCAGCGAATCAATGGATTTCTTTTTCATGAAATGTCAGAAAATAGTAAAAAATCACAAATTGTCATGATTTCCTAAACGTCTTGTTTTGGCTGACCAACAGTCCAAAAGTCAAATCTGCTCAGATTACTATCACACAAGATAAAGAAAAGCAGCGTATCAGGCAATCTGTGCACGCACATTTAACAATCTGTAAATGAACACAGAAGAATGTCACAAATATTTTTAAACATTTGTATGCACGGGAAGCGAAAATGATCAGATCTGTGAAATTGACGTTAAAAATCTGTCCATAAAATATTAATATTTATTATTATATGAGTCTAATTTCTCTCCACTGGAAGAGACATGACATTGTTTTTGTGTGCCACTTCTGAGCTCTAATCAAAACAATGCAATCAACAATTTTAAGATTAAAATGTATTAAATTTGAAAAATGATCAACTACAGCACTCCTGTCGAGTTCATAAAATATCAGTCGTCAGTTCAAACAAGGAGGAAACAACAAGTGTGAAGGTGTTTTCATGAAACGTTTCATGTACAAAAATGATGTAAACTAGGAGAGCCTCACTCTGATGATCCTGTCAGAGCGATGGCGACGCCGAATGCGGTTGAGGCCCTCCAGGAAGCGGATGAAGCCATCCAGCAGGACCCAGTCCCCACCGGCACCCATCCCAGCACCTGCTCCCTCCCCATAAACATCCCAGTGCCCCTCCCCGTCTGCCACCCGCCGAGCTCCACCGGCTGGCAGCAGCAGGAAGCGAGTCCTCCAGAACTTCAGAGAGTCGATCAAACTATGGAGGCAGAGCATGGTACCTGATAATGAGACTTATTCCATTGTAGTTCCATTTTATAAACATAATTTTTAAAAAATTGCAAAATTATATCCAAGTCTATATAAGAGTGTAAACAGTAGATTACATATTTGGCTTTGATTTGACCATAAACACAACATTAATACATAGGTTTAAATATATACATGATGTGTATGTGTTTGAGTATGTGTGTGTACCTGAAGTCCTCAGAGCCAGCAGAGCAGATGTACTGGTCCAGGTAGTTCCACTTGTACTCCTCCAGCCTCTCATGGCCAAACTCCACCCAGCAGGACACAAACTGAGCATCAGAATGTGGAGGACACAGGCTGTAGCTGTACTGGATCTGAGCTGACTCGTACGGGTACCTAAAATACACACAGGAGAGCTAGGATTTTTTTGGGCCATTTTTGCCTTTTTAATAGATAGTGACAGTAGAGAGCTGACAGAAAATGAGGGAGGAGCGATGGGGGATGACATGCAAGTGGAGAGCACTGCTCTAAAACATATGACTGAGGACATAACTGACGCTGGTCCTCCGTTTCATGTACATTCAGGAAGATACTTCCTCCCTTACACACACAGTAAACTGCTCAACCCTGAGGTTTAAGCAGCTCCAGCTGAGTTACAACAGCAGCAGCTTGCCTGTTTGAGTGTGTGATGAGTTCTGTTTAGGAAATCAAACATATGAAACTTAACAGTCAGCCTCCAAACAGCATCCTTTAAATCCTTTCACTAGCTTTTTTAAGAAGACTTTATTTATTTTTACTGTAAAGCCAACAGATACACATGTATTATATTAGACAGGTGACATTGGTCGATTGTGAGTATTGCGTTTTTATACTGGATGGCACATTTACACCTCTAACTTCTCTTGAGATACTTCTATCCATTTGACAGGTTCAACATGGCAAATGCAGGATTAGTGCTATCTGTGTTGGCAGACGTACTCACTTGGGCAGGTAGCGAGTAACAGTGATTATCTTGTCTTTGAGGCAAACTTTATGGAAGGTCCGGCCCATACTGAGCCAGTAAACTGTCTCCTCCTCCTCCGCTCGACGGAGAGACACCAGACCTGAAAACACAAGAGGAAAGAGGAAACATACAGTCACCATGGGTCTGCTGATATTTTCTACCTACATTTCTTTTAAAAGACTCAGAGGTTGGAGACTGTTGTTTCTCTCCGATTTATCACAAATATATATTCAAGTTGTTTGTTATTTCACAGTGATTGTCCAATATCAAGCTAACTTGACTTCAAACATATGCATCTCACAGCTGAAAAGTAACTTTATGGAGCTGCTGAAAGGCATTGTGGGAAATGACTACCACATGAGGCAGTTTGAGAATCAGGGGGTACAACAAGTAATTAAGTCATACTTAAAGTCGAGATGAAACGGCATTTGGAGAGTATCGAGCTTCCATATCGTGACATATTTCAGAGTGAAACAGGATCGGCAGGCGGTGACATAACATTGGGAGGAATTTGATTTGAACGTTGAAAAGTGGGCGCGTCATAACAAACATGGAGAATTACAGTGATTCAGAGGTGGATGCTAGCCTCCATACAATCATCACCCCCGTTACTGGAGCAGGTGGAGGAAGGCGAGGGAGAAGATGAAGATTTCGTCCTTGGAGGAAGTAAATCCTAGCTCTAAAAGTTGAAGATTGATTGATGGGTGGATGTCATGATATTATTGGTTGAAACCAGTTAGCACTTCCGTTAGCACACATCATACTTTGTTTTACAGGAAGAAAACATGATTGGATTTTGATATAAGAATACAAAGAAATGGACTTTTTGTATTTTTTTGGCATGTATTGTTAAATAGGTGCACAATATGACTGGGGATGTGATCTAAAAGGGTTAAAAAAACATTTTTCATTTCATCTTGACTTTAATAATCACAAATATCTTGTATCATTACATTTTGATGTCAGAGAAGTGGAAATCTAAAAATGTCAATGAGTTTAAATAAAGATATACACAAAAGAAATTATTTGAAACCTTCATTTACCTCTGGAGTACAGAGGGCTGCTGCCAAGCGGTGTGGCCACAGAGGGCTGTGGTTTCCTGTTATTGGGTTGGATGATGATCTGGTAGCCTTGCATCAACCTCTGACAGATAAACTCCTCAAACACCTGAGACGCACTCATTACTGGGGCTTCATCTTCCCGCCTGAGAAAGAGACAGAAGCATGAAAACAGATGAGCACGTAGTGCAAGCCTTTGATTGGCTTCATGTCGGTCAGGAGTCTGTGATATGCAGATTGCTTGGTTTTACAGGACATGATTATATGTGATTCTGCCTAAATAGAAAGTTATGGAGTCTCTAATGCCAATTTTATTTTTTCTTCACCTGCAATTTTAACAAAGCTATATATTATATTGGGAAAACAATTATATGCTATGTAAACCTCTGTATTATTAATGCACTAACCCTTCTTAAAATCATGTTTGGTTACCTTGATAGACACCTGATACTTCATGACTGCTAATGCTGTATTTGCAACTTTAAAACAAACAGCACTGTGCTTTACTGATTTTATTGATGCTCAATTGTAGCGTCTTTTTAGAAGAATATTAACCGTAAATAAAAATATCACTGAATGTTTTTTTTTTTGAGCCGAGATAATCCAGAGAACGAAAGGGGGGGATTTCAGCCCTGAGTAGTGCTTAAGTAAGTCTTCTATTCAGGCTGCATACGGTCGCAACAAACTCCAGCAAGGCGATAGGGCAGACTGTATATAGCCTAAGAGGCAAAACCCAGGGCAAAAAACTCTAAGAGCACTTTCTGCACCACTCACTGCTGCTCCTTAAGCTTATTGCTGTGTGATCTACAGGCTGACGTTTTTTTGAATAAATAAACGCTAGTTTCTTTATTTTTAACATAATGCTGGTTGTTCTGTTGTCTTTTTTTTATTCTTTTTTATTCTCTCCTGTCTGCTGGTTGGTTGCAGCCACACAACACGGGAATAGGACGGGACAGGAGTCATTCTTGCAGGATTGGGATGGGACAGGAGTATATTTGTGGGAGTGGGACAGAACAGGAGAGAAAATTCACTCCCGTGTCACCCTCTAGTGTGAACACTAGGTAATAATCAAAGGCGACTCAAATAAGTGTATCAACATTTTGATCAATTTCTCTCTTCTCTAATCAAGATTATTATACAGGGCAGAAGGAGGACACTGTTCAGAGTAACTATAGTAAGAAAATCAACCTGAGACTATAAAAGTGAGGGGAATATAAACAGGATTTTGAAATGTGAGGGGGAGATATCCTCCCAGTCTCCAGTGCAACTATGCCCTCGGGCATGTGAATTTGTGAAAAGCTGTTGCAGGCACAAAGTGATTGGCTATAGACAGTTTCCTCTAAACACACGATGTTTCCCACCTCTCCAAGTCGCTGTGCGGCAGCAGGTCGTAGCAGCCTTCAGTGTAGTCGTTCTGCAGCGCCTGGCGGTCGGGGAAGTAGTCGGTGGTGAGGGGCAGGCAGGCCGGTGTGGTCAGAGACTTCCAGTCCACCCCCACTGTGCAGCAGAAGCTGGGCACTGTCGGGGGCGCAGACAGCAGCAGGGCTTCAGGAGCACCCACACCATACATACACACACACAAACAAAAAATCCCCACAGCAAAGACAAATGCATGTACCCAGAGTGGAGGTGTACATGTGTGTGGGGGGCGGGGATGGAGATAGAAAGGACGGGGAAGCACAGTGGGGTGATAAGAAAAGAAAGGAGGGGAAAGGATGAGGACATAAAGATGGAAAAGAAAGAAGATGAAGACACAAACAAAAATAAAAAAAGAAAGTAGAAGAGAGGGGAAGAAAAAACAAGGAAAGTGTTACTTTTACTGGCCTGCTCGCCCCCTGCTGGTGATTTCTGAGGGGCCTGTAGTGGAGGAGGAGTGATCAAACATGCAGATTGTGGCCTTGTGACAGTCAGTCTGTGATCGGCATCGCTCACAAGCAAGTGAAAAAGGTGTCCTGAGCTCAGCAAAGGTGTGAACTGTCAAGTGACTGAGTGAATTTAAGCAGAGAAATCACATCATGCAAACATACAGATGGTGAGCAAACTCTCAATTAAAAATATCGTGTGCAAGACAGATTTGTTTGACAGAATTTACAATCAATCAAGAGAAATATACTGCTGGGATATACACACAAGACGTGTTGAATGCAAAGAGGAAAATTATAGGAGGGCTAATTATAGAGAACTTTGGACCTGGGAATATTTTATCATGATCAATTAAGATCAACAGGAGGCCAAGAGAAGGAGATAGAAAAGAGTTGGACAGGGAAAGTGAGGATACAGTGGGAGGAGGCGAGGGTAAGGCCCAGCCATGTGACCTATAAGAGTGGTTTATACCTGTGACCCCTGGAGACGCCCAGTGGAGAAACCTGCCTGCCAAAGCTGAATAAGCCCTCACAGCTTAAAGACACCTCGGAACGTTTATTGCCAGTTTGGTGATTAAATCAACCCAATCCTCAGGTATGGCTACATGACAATGTTTGCGACAGCTGACAAGGTTTTGTTCATTAAGGGCAAGACGGACTCACTTGGATCTGCACCACTGAGGGAAAAGTCTTCAAATGAGGAGCCGCGGTTGGTTAGAGTTCCTGTACAGAAATCACAATTAAAACAAAGAAAGAGCAAGCACAGTTACAAGTGAAGGGATGCAACTAACAATGATTTTCATTGTCAGTTGATGAATTGATTCATCGTTTTAGTCTATGTAATGTCAAAAAGTATTAAAAAAAACACCCATCCCAGTTTCCCAGAATGCAAGGTAATGTATTAAAATGTCTTGTTTTGTCTGACCAACACTCCTAAACCAAAAGATATTTCATTTACTGTCATATATGACAAATTCCAAGACCCAAACCAACAATGTGTTAGTCTGTTTCTCAATACTTTCTAACTTTTCTACTGTCTGTGGCCCTCAACCCGAAGCCCTGTGGTTCCTACTGAAGATGTAAATCTTTAAAAACAGGTCACATATATACCGTTTTAAAAAGAAGGCTCAGTCATTTTCTAAAACAGCTGCTCGCTGTAGTTTTTACTCAAACAAACAGGAGGAAATAGTGCATTTGTTGGGGACTATTTTCAGCAGCGGATGAATCCACATTTGGTGCTCCAGTGAGTAATTGGGGCAGCAGGACAGTGTATGTGAGATTGAGTCAAAATAAACTACAGTGTGTGTGTTCATGGTGATGAAGAAACATCTCACCCAGTGTGACTCATTTATTGATTGTTACTGATAGTTTTTGGACAACAATGGAGCTCTATGGCACAGAGGAAGAAGATATATCATTTGACAGTAAGATAAAATATAGAATATTGCCAGCCTCCACTGATATTGATATATATGTTTTCATTACTAAATTGGAAAAAATGACCAAGAAGCTAATCTGTCACAAGTCTGGTGTGCTTCTTTTATCACTGCAAATAAAGTAGAGCTACAGAATAGAAGTGTAAAGCAGGTTGAAATACTAAGCATGTTTCAGGAGGACACATATCACCACTGTTGTTGCTCCCTGGACTTCCAGTCAACTCTTCCATCCCTCCACCGATGTAAAGGCTGTTCTCTCCTGCTTGCCTAAAGGCTGTTCGCCTTAAATAAAACGATAAATAACAAGCATTTACCTCTCGCCGTCTGTGCTTCAAGCTAACATTCTTTATAAATGAACTTTTTGTTCCTTGTGATAGCAGGCTCATCTAACCTTCCTGTGGCCTCGTGATAGGCGAGCTCCAGCAGCTCAGCGGAGGTGTGGGCAGGATCCCTCTGCTGGCTGCCCTGCAGTTCAGCCATGTTCTGTCTGGTCTGGTGATGGATCTGGATTGCCTCTCCAGAAGGACCTGAACAACAACAGTGGCACATACAGTCTGATGCTTGGATAAATGCCAGCATTTACAGCTATAGTCTCTGGCTCTTACTTCTTCACGACACATGACTTTGTGCGGGCCCAGACTAGATTTATAACATGGCACTTAGTAAACACAGACTGGAGGAAAATTCATTCTCTGGGAATGTGTTAAATTGAATCTTCCCATTGGCTTTTGATCTTGATCTTGAAGTGTTTGGACTCATGTTGGCGCTAGAGAAAATGTCAGGGAGTCACCAAAAACATTTCAGTTTATCCTCTGATGACTGCGAACATCCAAAGCAAATTTCATTGAAAAAATCTGCAATTTGTCTGGAGACCATGAATGTCATACCAAATTTGGTAAAAATCTGGCCAGAAGTTGATCATGATCGGGAAGTGTTGGATGAACTGAATAACAAAATGCAGCAATTTCCTTATACCATGCAGGTGATAGCCAGTTATGCAAATTAGATAAATTACTAGCATAATCAATGACATAGCAAATATTTCTGTCAACATACGTCTTTATAAACCACATTCTCATTAATATACAAATGTATGAAGCTAGATGCTCCATAAAACTATAATTTACTCACATGTGGGTGATAAGAATAAAATATTCTATCCCATTACACAACATATTATTCTATACCACAATAACGATTATGATATAGTACTTTTTCTGGAGATTTAATTGTTTATAGATAGAACACTCAGATGGTATTAGTAAAAACTCAAACTCAAAAAAAAACTCAAATATTGTGGTATAAGTGATTTTGGGGGTCACTACTGGTGCTTTTGTAACTAAAATTCAAAATCATTTGTAATGTGAATATCAATAAACTGTAATGCAGCTTTAAAGGACAGGGTCACAATTTTTCAAGTCTGTCTTAAAAGAATAATCAGTTGCCCATATGAACACTGAAACAGGTTTTGCTTGCTGTAATATTTCTTCCTGTTCATACTGGCCATTAAAAGATCCCTTCTAAAGTGCTTCCAATGTAAGTGATGGGAGATAAAATCAACAGTCCTCATTCTGTGCAAAAATGTATCTGAAGCTAATACCAGGCTTCAGCAGTCTCACATAGACAAATCAAGTGAGTATCTTCCACTTGATTCAACTAATTCAGAGTGTTGAAGTTTGGAAGTATGTTAGCAAAACATGGGCATGTGACTATTGTTTTAAGACTGAAATTGTGAAACTGCAAATACTTTATACAGAATGCTGTGTTTGATTTCATTCAACTCTAATTCAGTAGTTATCCTGATTCAGTGCTAACTTATTTCTAATCTTGTCAAAATTCAGTTTTCTTTGTGCGATTAGTTGGGAACTTCATTCTGTATCACTCCAGTAACTGAATACAGGCATACAAGGGTATCTTTCTCTCCTTTTTATTTTAGCATACTGTATAGTCCTGAGGACTCATAAACTAGACACAAAGGAGGGCATTCATTGGCCCATGGAGGCAGTATAATAACAAGTCTAAGGCCCAGCCTTGATATGAAACTCTCAGAGTATGTCATCCTACAGGTGACCCTATCCTTTAAAGACCTAGAAAACACTAAACTAACATATATCTCAACACTACAATGACTAAATCCCAGACAATATTGAATCTTATATCACAACCTCTACTGTATATTATATTGATTTATTGCCCAATTCTATGTAATATACACTCAGTTGCCAGTTTATGATGTACACCTAGCTAAAACTAATTCAGTCTAATACAATAGTCCTGCAATAAATTCTACCTACATGATCACCAAATCATGTTTTAATGTTGAGTTTTTGTTGTAACTGTTTTAGAGAGGTGTTGATTCAGCTGACAGGTGTTTCTATTATTTTCTCCACCCTATTCACATCAATGAGGGTAGGCTAAATAACAGAAACACCTCTCTCTATGATGCAATACAGTTCAACAGCACTACATGATCCAAAATGATCATACACACAGGGTTACCAGTTACACCTTAACTAGGCCCAATAAATTGCTGACTGCATGAAAGAGTGTGTATGTGTCCCCTCACCAACAGGGAAGGTGTGCATCCAGCGCCGCCGGTTGGAGGTGAGCTTCATGGGCATCCTGGATGGGGTGAAGGGGTTTATGAGTGCTCTCTGAGGGGTGTAACCTCCTGGACGGATGTGCAGGGTGGACTCAGCACTTCCCACTGTGAACCTGCCCGGGGCACTGGAGTCCCGCTGAGAGTCCATCATCTTCTCCAACAACTCTGAACAACAAAATAACAAAACAAGAATGGGATGGAGAAAGGAAAGAGATGGAGCACACTTTATCACATACCTTGTCCCTTAAGCTCTCGAAAAGTTACCTCTGGTGCTGGTGTATCCCAGGGAGCTGCTGACTTCATATTGGGCGGGAGGCATGCGGGGTATAAGCAGCATGTTGGACACGGGACCCAGACTATCATCAGAGGCCAGGCTACGTTGTTCCTCAGGACCTCCAGAGCGAACAGGAGGGGATGCGCCTATGCCTGCGCTGACATCCACCGAGCCCCAGCTCTTCCTCCCGCTCGTCTCCTTGTCTCGACCCATTCTGAGAGACACACAGCCACTACTGTTCAACAGGGCTGAAGGTCCGCAAGTTTCACTACAAAGGATAACTCTGTCCTCCGTGTTTAATGGAGTGTACTTTAGTGTTGTGCAAATTGTCAGATACCTGAAGTTGGTGCTCCTCTGAATTCGTGAAGGACCAGGAAGTCTGAACACCTGAGCATCATAGGCGTCATAGTCCACCTGTATAGGCAGGCTGTTTTCAGAGTCCTTTGATGCACAGAGAGCTGAACAAGGTCATGAAGAGGAGGGTTGGAGTACAAGAAAAATGAATTATCTACTTCATGCTTCACGAAATTAACAAGAGTCTACAGCCATGCTAGCGGCTGTGTGATGCTAACACGATCGCAATGATAATGCTAACATGCTGATGATAAGCAGCTGTAATCTGTACCAAATTTCATGGCAATCCATGTTGTAGTTGACATTTCAGAATCAGAATTACAATCTGGTTTATTGCCAAGTAGGTTTTCACATAGAAGGAATTTGCCTTGGTATATTGGTGCATAACAATAAACATAGTAAGTACAAAATTTCACTAAAGACCAACAATGTCAACCTCATGGTAGCCCTACAGGAAAAGGTAGAGGATTGTGAAAGTCAGTAGGATAATACCATTAGTGACCATGAATATGTCAGTGCAAAATTTCATTCAATCCATGCAGCAGTTGCTGAGATATTTCAGCCTGGACCAAAGTGGTGAAACGACCAACTGACAGACAGACAGACAGACAACTGACCAACATTGCCATCCTTAGTGCCATGCCGCTAGCATGCCTAAAAATGAAGTCACTATCTAATTAATGCATCAAGAAATGAAAAAGACCTCAGACAGATAAAGGGTCACAACTTACTGTGGTCCTTGCTGCTCTTGAATTTCTCAGCATGAAGCTAGAAAAAGGGTAATTTTAATGAAATGTTAAAACGTACAAAAGATCCTTTTCAAATGTTTTAAGTGCTGCAAAAATGTGAATGTACCTTGCGGCCAGCCAGTTTGATTCGAGGGGTGAAGGAGCTACAAGAGTTCTGACTTTTGGAGGTGTAGAAGCTACAGGCATGGAAGAAAAAGATGCAAGCAAGAGATAGATCAATCAGTTCCACCTTTGCATATAATTTGAATTCATCCTTATTCTTTATTGTCATCAGTCACGTTGTCTTGCCTGTGGTTGATCCAGTGAGGAAGGTTATAGTCATCTCCCACACGAGAGTCTCCAGGTGTCGTCCTGTTGTGCAGCTACAGAGAGAACGACCATCAGTAATTAACGCGTAAAATGCCTTGATGCACCTGTAAAGACTGACACTCTGAATGTGTTACCTTGAATAATGGTACTGCGTGCAATGGCTGCTCCCCCATACACACCAAGTCTACCCCAATACCTACAGAGGGAAAAGTATGTCACCAACATCATTAACTTCAAAAATATTTGTTCAGCTTGTCTATGTGTTTGAAGTGTGTTTGTACTGTCACACTCACCATTGTCAATCATACGCTGTTTGGTGAGAATCATAAGCAGGCGGTCGACTTCAAACACTCCCACCCCCGGTGTAATGACCACTGACATCTGGCCAGTGCGGTCAAAGTTACGGTTGATGTAGTGCTTGTCAAACACTGTGGGAGACATGGCAGTTGTCAGCTTATCTTCGTTTCTATTCTAGTTAGTAATCAGTGAACGTCACTCACTTAACTGTAATTGACTTTTGATATTAAAGCTGAAGTAGGCAATTTGAACATACACAATGCAAAACCTTCCGCCTCGTATCACTAAACCCATTTTGCTGGGCTTGAAGTGGAACGTCAAGGTCGTCAACTGTTGTAACTAAGGCTGTATTCAGACTAAATCAGGCGTTGCAGCGATTAGTAACCAGCAATCCCAACTTGAAGAGCGATACAACGCCAAGTGACTGCATGGCAATTAACGTCTTTGTACTCCCTCATTGCAGGGTTGAACAGCTGATGTACAGTCATCACAGTCATCATCAGTCTGATCGCCTCACGTCAATTTCGCCAACTGCTTGTACAGAGTCACTGTGATTGGCTAGTTACGTGCTAGCTAACCCTGATTTGTTGTCAGACCGTTTTAAAAACGAATTACAAAGGGACGGGCGCTCACAGACACATTTTTATAAAGGAAGCCTTCAATTAAATATTGTTAGTGACATGCAGTAGTTATTTCAACCAAAACTACAATGTAGCCTAGCCTACTGTAGCTTTAAAGGACAGGTTCACACTTTCCCAAGCAGATATCTTCCAAAGTCACAGGCTTTTTACTGCAAAGTCCCCTTTTTGTTACTATCCCTTCACTGCAGATCAACAAGGAAACACTGTCCAGGGAAATAAAAAGAGGGAATTTTGTTCTGAAAAGATTGTAACTTTGTAAGATACACACTTGATTTGTCTAATTCAGACTGCTGAAGTCTCATATTAACTTCAGTTGAACTTTGGAATACATCTTCGCACAGAACAAGGACAATGGATGTTGTCCCCCATCATTTACATCAAAATCACTTTAGAAAGGGAACTTTTAATGGTCAATAAACAGGTAGAATGATTACAGCAAGCAAACCCTGTTTCACTGCACATCATGGGCACCTGATTATTGTTTTAAGACTGACTTGAAAAATTGTGAACCTATCATTTAATGCAAATCATTTATACAGAATGCTGTGTTTGATTTCATTCAACTCTAACTCAGTAGTTTTCCTGATTCAGTGCTAACTGTAATTTCTAATCTTGTCAAAATACACACGTTTTCTTTGTGTGATTGGTCAGGAACTTCTTGGAATAAAAACTCTGATATAAGTCTGAGTTTCTAAGAATTCAGTAATATTATTCTATGTTCACTCCAGTAACTGGACACAGGCATACAAGCCTACCTTTCTCTCCTTTCTATTTTAACTTGGAAAACTTTAACCTTATAACCTGGACACAAAGGAGGGCATTCATTGGCCCATGGAGGCAGTGTGAGGCTCAGCCTTGCAGTGCCTTGATATGTAACTTTCACAGTTATATATGTACACATCTGGTCATCCTATATAGATTTGCCTACAGGATCCATAATGACCACCATAAATGTTTGGCTGCCATTGTGCATTTGTTTGAAAAATATTTTTAAAACCTTCATTAAACTGCTGTTCACAATTGTGTAGCTCCTCAGAGATCATGACATACCAGGAAATGTGAGTACCTGAGCACTGAGAAACTTTAGCCTGTACTTAATGTTTTTAAAAAGCATAAATGGGCGAACTAATAAGAAATATATATTTTTAAATTGGATAAGAAGAAGAATCAACCACGGCATGAACACCTAGCTTGGGTCCAGACCTCTTCCAGGTGTCTGAATCTCTGCCACAATCTCCAGTTTTTTCAACAATTCAAACAGATGAATTAGATAGATGAACAGATTCAAATAAAGAAGTGAAACGAAATGGCATTTCAGTCTGATTATCACACTAATGAACACCCACAGTCTGGTCAGTATGGTCAGAAACATGATTTAAGAAATAGTTAATGAGCCACTTGTTGATACTGCTGGAAATAAAATAACAGTCTCTCAAATGGTGACATACAGCCAGTTTTCTATAAATGTGCTAATTGTTGAGTTAAATTAAAAATTAAAAATTGTAGTTCTCTGTGTATGCTCAATACAGTTGCAAAATGTATACAACAAATCCTACATGCGATAACTGTGATGTTGACTAATCTTTACTTAACCAGGCACCTGAATAAACCTGCTCTCAGTAAAAGAATTTCTGCGTTCTATTCTGGTATTAGACAACTTACCATTGAAGGAAAGGTTAATGGCCTCCAGGTAGTTTCCTTGAGCAGCAGTTGAGTTGTAACCAACAGGAAAACCATCTGGCATCAAAGTAAATAAACACAAGATTTTGGTTATAAAAGGAACCTGATCCGAACATCCATTAGTCAGCCAAATGCTCAACTCATTCACTACCTGCTTCTTTCAGCCGCACCAGGACCGGATACTGAATGAAGAGCTTCTTGATAGTGACCAGTAATGATGTCCACTCATCCCGTCTCTCATTCTGAGCCACAACCCTGATCACAAAACAGTTAAGAGCTGTCAAAAAACCTCTGTCGTCCAGTCTGTAATTCAGATGAGCTTGAAGTAAGAAGCTACCTGTAAAAGTCTTCATAAAAACGTCCATTGTGATCCTGTCCGATGGACCCTCTCAGAATCTCAGGAAATTCATCTGAGGAAAAACTGTATTAATGATGAATGTATTCATATGCATCATAACTCACTGTGATAATGAAGGAAACAGACTCACCAATAGTTTTGGCATTGTAGAATGTACGTGAGAAAAGTACAACTGTCACCTCATGACTGCAGTTCTTCTCCTGTTTCAACATTGAACATTAAAACGCTGTTTTGATTAACAACAGTTACAACAGAGGCAGACAAAAAGATATCACAAACCTTCCATTTGGCGAAAAGGTCCGACAGGAAACCATTTACAGCCTTCTCGAAGTAGAGATCACCTGAGAGCAAAACATTCAAGTATAATAATAATAAATATAATAATAAAACCGGCCTACAAAGTGTGAAATCAAAGAAGTCCAACTAACCATAGATGTCAAAGTCCCACATCTCACAACTCATCTGGATAAAGATGTACACCATTGCAGATGTGGATCTGAACACCACCTGTGTCACAAGGTCACAAGACATTAAAGAGAAATGGATGACTTGTAGTGACTATTTAATAGCATGCTTCCATCCACCGGAGTGGAGGAAGTGGACCTGACTCTCCACATGGAGATAGAGAGTTGAAATAATTTGTACAATGGTCCCCTGCCAGATTCAAACCGGGGATGTTGTGGCTCCTGGTCAGCACCTTAAAGGGTAACGCCGAGATTTTTAAACCTGGGCTCTATTTTTTTTTTTACAAATTTTGGGGTCTAAGTGAGTAATAGAACCCAAAGTTTTGGAATTGGTCCAGTAGATCGCCTCAGGCGACAGCTGCAAGTCATCCTTTGGGGCAATTGTGCCCGTGAAAAGTCTTCCCACTAAAAGTGCTTGTTTTTGCCACTGACAGGCTCAGATTGTTATTCGAAGTGTCTGACAACATTCTGGAAAGGATCCCTACAGAGACAGACCATTTGTTAAAGAGTAAGATCCTTTTTGTTTAACCAGAAACAGAAAGTCTCGCGAGAGGTTGAGTTGTTGCAGGAAGATGATGGCAGAAACGTGAGTCAGAGTTGGACAGAAGAGTTTACATAGAGGAACTGCTACCAAGAATTTATTTCAAAAGTCATGGCTGAATATTTAGCTGACTTCGAAAATGTAGATGAGGCATTTGAATTTGATGGCCATCCCTATTTATTTGAGCCAGAGTATAGTGATCTTCCTGGGGCGGAGGCGATCTACTGGACCAATTCCAAAACTTTTGGTAACTATTAGTCATTTAGATCCCAAAATGTTTAAAAAAAAAAAAAAAAAATAGGGCCCAGGTTTAAAAATACCGGAGTTTCCCTTTAAACTCAACACCAGGGTGCTCCTGCCCTCTCAACTTTATATAAAAATTGAATAGTGCAGTTTGGATGTACCTGTATAAAAAGTAAATACAAAGTTCAAACACACCTCATTTCCCAAAGACCACCCTACCACTACCATCCTAACTCACATGTTGTGCTGAATGCACCATAAGTTGTGGTGTACCACACTATATAGACAAAAAAGATAAACACTGCATGTCCAGGTTATAATGTACCATTCATATAAGTCTACAATCTCTTCTTTTATTTCTTACTATGGTTTTAAGAACAAACCCCAAGCTGTCTGTTTGATGTGACTAATGTTCCTCCTTGAAGCTACATAAACAGAGGTGGAAAACCCAACACTCACAGCTGATTTTACTGATTTTTTTAAAAATTTAAAAAGCATTGTATCGCAGAGTTTCCCTGTCATGACATAGGTGTGGTGAGTCAAAACTTGCTAAACTGACAGTTTCAATGTAGCATTCCAGCATCCCGGACTAAAAGACCAAAGTCTTTTCCATACTAAGTGACAATGCAATTCTGTGGTAAACTGACGTATCATTTCACTGTTATATGAAAAAGGTCAAATTCATAGGTTCATTTACATGTATTGGGTATCTGTGTTGTCAGTGCATATCAGCATCAAAACCAAAAAGCTGTCAAAACCGCTCTTACCCTGGTGTCTTCACTGATGTACCCACAGGTCACTTTCTCTCCTTTCACCCAGAGTTCACTGGCCTGGGCTCTGGAGAATGGAAAACATCATTAGCGTGCATGTAGTGACAGAAACATTCTACCGCCTACAGTCATCATCACCACTGTACATAAAGAAAACAAGGCAAGGGACAGCAAAAATTTTGAAAAAAACTGTTTCATCTAGCTGCCATCTGTGTAAACGTCCACTTTATTTTTAACCTTAGGAAGGTTCCAGCATTAACTGGCCCCTTTGCCTTTTTTGTATGTTGGCTGCTTTCAGTGCTGTTCAATCATAGATAAATGTACATAGATCTTGATTTATTCCACATTCAAGCCAATCTGAATGCATTTATGCAAATGGGGTGTAGAGAATGAAATGTACGCTTAGTACCTGATTCCTGCAAACTCCACTTTCTGCGTCACATAAGCACATGTGCTCACCTGGAATAAAGATTGTAACAGTTAAATCCTCATGTCAATGTACTATTACACATAATACACAGACAGATAAACTTCCACATGTCCCACCAGACTCTTCTTTAGTCTCCACATGTCTCCTCTGCCAATGTACTGGTCCTTGAACGTCAGCTCCACCAGGTCCAGTGTTACATCCTGCAAGAGGAAAAAAAAGAAACTATGAGAGATTCTGTTCGACTGACAAATGGTGGAGACACAGAGGGGTCACAGTGAACATACCTTTGGGTCGACAATGTTAACAATCACATCCTGGTAAGCACGTAGTTTGAAGGCTTGTGCTACAGTCTGGTCCACACTGATTGTCTCTAGACACCAACAAAATATCCATCATGGGTAATTAACAGGCAAGGTAACCATTGCATTTTCTGGTGTATGGACTGAATATAATAATGTCTATGTGTCCATGTATTCTGTATATTATAGGGGGTGGACAAACAATGACCATTCATCTCTCAAAAAGACTAATTGACTAATCATTTCAACTCTAATCTCAACTATTTTATCCTTGTCTACTGTTGCTGCAACAACCAACTCTTTGTTGGGCCATCCAGATAATTCATGTTTGATTTGATCTACCCTTATTCCTGAATTCCTGAAATATAGCAAGCATGCTGCTACATACAGTGTTAGATCATAATGATCACAATAATTACCTTTCTGAAGGTCCTCTTTTAGGCTCTTCACTTGCAGAAGGAGAGGACTGGGGATTTCAAGAGACAACGCCAGATTATAGGCTCCGTAATGGAACAATATGCAAATGGAAATACATCAGTGAAACAGTGTAAAAACACCCAACACAGTTATCCTCCCATTATGCAAGCTGACCTGTATTCATCTGTTGGGTGTGCGATCTCGATTATATCCCTTAGACTGACTTGAGGGAAAACTTTTGGGTTGACAACCAACTCATCATCTGCTTAAAAGAAAAGTTCATTTGAAAAACAATCTCATAGAAATCAAATCTTTCAAAAGAGAAACATTTAAGTTCTTGCTTACCACTTCCACCAAAACCTTTCTTGTGCAGCACAAGCTTATATGACTTATTGGTCTTCATAATGAACCAGCTGGGGAACAAAATCATTAGTTAATTAGTGACTTCTCAAAATCGCAAGCAAACTAACATATGCGCCTTGGTACGTATTTGTTCTATTTTATTGTCTTGCCATTCCTAAACTCAATTACACAACATTGTAATTCTACGATATACTTGATTCGTTTAATATTACTTTTTTATTGTCTTCTACACAGTGATGTGGGTAACATTACAAGACGATGTAGACAGTGGTGAGCTAGGAAAACTAATCTGAAAGTTGTCTTTTGACTGAAATCAAAGTTGTTGAAACTGATTTCCACTTGACACATGATGAGCTGCCAGACAGGCTTTATGAAAGGAGTAACGTTACCGTAAGTAACACAGACACACAATAAATTCAAGACGTATACATTTATTATGATAAATTATTGTTAAGTGGTCAATAAAACGTTATCGTAGATCGCCTAGAACGATTGAACACATATAGAGTAAATATAGCAGTACCTGAGCAATCTCTCCTCAACAGCTCAAACTCCTAGCAGCTCAAACTGCCCTGGGATGTTGACATATGCTAGCTTAGCATGTGGCTAATTTGAGACAATTTACAGCCAGTGAACTAAGTTAACTACTTGAAATGAAAATACATCCATATAGTAGAAATACGTTTGAACCACCGTTTTAAGTGTAGAAATAGAAAGCAGTTTGCTAGCTAAATAGCTAGCTCACACTGGTCGTACTTCCTCCAAAACATGGAAAAGTGTGACGTGATTGGTTCACGGCCGTTCAGAGAGTATCTTAGCGCAGCAAGAGGGCTCACTCTGCTAACCTCAATCTTCGCTTCTTTTAGAAGATTAAAACGCATGTTTTTTTCTGTATAACCCCTATACTTACATATTCCCCCAAATGACATACATATTACATAATTTCTTTCAAGTATATGTATATATAGCCATATCTCATCATCTTTAATATTATTATGCCAGAACAGTTCAGACAGCTGATAAACCACTTTATTAAATAATAATAGGCTTTGACAAAAATACTGGTCTCATAAATACACAGCTGCTATCATCGGCTATTGCTCCACTGAATTAAGATATTGCTTTAAACAAATTATATTATTACGTTGTGACCATTATATACGCTGAGTTAATAGTAGACTCATTTACATGTTTATTACTTGAAAGTAAACATAAACATTTGGTTTCTTTGCTCCCAAATTCCAGCCTATAAACTTTCATTAAAACCCCACAATAATGGGTGACACATATTCCACAACAATACTGTATGAAGAAACAAACACTATGACAGTAGCAAAGAAAATCCAAAGCATCCATACAAGGGTTTCACCAGGGGCAACATTGGCCTGTCCCAAATGAGTCTGGTCCAGGCACTACTGTCCATCCCTGAAATGATGGACATAATGTTTGTATTGCAAAATTGACCAATACTACATGAGAAGACCATAAACTGAACTGATTGTAATGAGACACAGTGATCAGATTTGTTATTGCCATAGTATAGTATTTTATCTTGGGTTTCCCATGGTCTAAATGTTTTTGAGAGTTCCACCCGAAAAGAATTATATTCTGGATGAAACACTGACAAGTTGTCATTTTTTGGATTTTTATCCCACAAAAATTGTCAAATTCCTAAGATTTAGTATCAGCAAAAATAATCCATTATTGGCGGCATTCAAACCAATAACAAAGGGCTTTCAGGAACACATACTGGTCCAACCTTTTGCAAACGTCAGAATACATGGCAGTTTTGATGACTTAAGAAACCTAATGGAACATGTCCTAAGGCACATTTCAGTCCAGTGGAACATGGTCAGTCACTTTAATTTCTGCAGCTGAAGCTCAGAATAGAGCCTCTGTCTGGTTCCGCTTTTCTTTCCTCTGTTCATCAGCAGCAGCTTCTCTTTATGTCTTGGGGTGCAGCCTCCTCCAGGTTGGCACGATCAGATTCTGTCAAGACAAATGTTTTTATACATTTGTATACCCTCAAGGCTTCCATCACCAACATCTCCGCTTGTTGATGCATTACTTACTGATACTATCTCCATGTCCGATGCTAGCAGGTACCCCATTCTCCATGTCCTTCAGTATGCACTTCTCAAAGGCCAAAGCTGCAACTCTGAAGAAAAACCCCTGTACGTTCTCACCTGGAAATAAGAAAAATTAACAGACTCTTACAGTGGCTTTCTGCATTGCCCAGAATCATTGTATTTATGTTATCTTAACGCACCATACAGCACTGACAAATGTGAGCTCTTGGTTTTACCTGTTTTAGCCGAAACAGCCCAAAACTCTGCATGCATTTCTGTTGCCATCCGGATGGCATCTTTTTCTGTCCTCTGTCTTTCTTCTGAGGGCTTAAGAACAAGTCAGTTGGATACTAGAAGAAAATTGTGGGCGTGAAAATTTGCAACATATATATATACAGTATAACATAAAATATACTCACCAGCAGGTCACTCTTAGCACCAACCAAGAAGATGAAACAAGAGTCAGGCTCATTTTCTCTCATGGCCTCCTCCAACCATTGGCTATGAAAACAAGAAAAAAGTTCTTACATTATCTTACAGTTGATTTTAGAATATTTGAAATTTACTGTATATAAGTTTTCATTGTTTATTCATGTCATTTAAGATGAGTTGCTGATTCAGTTTTTAAAATCACAGATACTGCGACATTAATGGATGCAATACAGTTATCAATATGTTTTGGCTATCCGCTGAGACTTTTAGTCTGGTTCCAGATTCAAGTATGAATGAAGTGAAACGAAATGCCAATTCATTTTGACTATCAGGCTAAATGTAAGGGCAAAATTTCTCTTTCCCTTTTTTACTAGATATGTTTAGTTCTCTTTTCCTTTCTTGCTAGATGTGTTTAGTGTAATTAAATTTCTCTCTTTATGTCATATATATATTTAGTGTGATAACTTGTTTTCTCCTATTAATCAGTCTTAATTCTGTACACTTAGATAATTTCTGTTTTAGGTCATCTCTGTTCTAGGTATATTGGTATCTGGTTGGTTTCAGCGGGAGGACAGATTGTTTGTAATCAAGGGGAAAGACAGCTGCAGTCTGGGGAACAGTCTACCCTGGGTTTCCAGCCTTGGGTAGGGAAACTTAGCTGGAGACAGACTATCTTTGTTAGAGGTGATTCTGTACTCTGATATGTCTGTCTGTGTGTTGTGAGGTTATAAGTATGTGACAGCATATTTCCTTCTTGGTCAGACGTTTCATATGCATCCTGGTGTATGATCTCTGGCCTTCAGCTGGACTCTGTGTGCTCGCCTGCACCCTCCTTTTATTTACTTCTTTTATTCTTATTTCTGATTGTTTCATTCTTTTCTTAATTAAATATACAAAAGACAACGGGTTGTCGATCTTCATTTTATTTGCTCACTTCTCCAAAGGAAATACACAATTTCCACCACACTAAAGACCTCTGACTTATACAAGATATTGCACCAAGACATCTAAAAAGCTTTATTCTGTAAAAGAAAATCACTATTACATTACATTATTATTATAATTACATTATTAGTGTGTGAGTTGATATGTTGATATTGTTAGCAAACACAGAAAGTGTGCAGAGGGTTAATCAGAGCTTATTTGCTGAAAACAGTTGCCCGTAGCCTGTGGCTAATGAGAGCAGTGAGAGCGAACCAAAACTGTAAAGTTGCACACCAGCAAACCACAACAATGTGCATATTGTAGAATAAGCCCAATGAAAATGAAAATGTATAATCAGACCTACCGTGTATGATCTAGGGACTTAATGTCGGCCATGTCAAAGACTGTGATAATGACTGAAAAAGATGAACAAGAAGTTTCAGCATTATTAGTTTACACCAGCTAAAATGTAAAATGGTCTCACCAACATCAGACACACAACCATCTTTTTAAGGTTTATACAACAACTTCTTACCCTGAGCGCCTCTGTAGTATGCTGAAGCGATGCACTTGAATTTTTCCTGCCCAGCAGTATCCCAGCTATGAAAAAACATGACATGACATGAATTTGACATGAATGGCAAAAACACAAGGTACTCTAAAGTTACGTGTATGCAGGATAACATATTCAAAATCAAACTACTCACATCTGAAGGGAGAAAGGTTCTCCTGATATCTCAAACCTCTCAATCTCAAAGTCCACACCTATAGTGGCCTTGTAGTCTCTTTCAAATACATCTTTACAAAACCTGAAAACAGCATAAGTAAATCAGGTTTGCTTTGTTTTTGTCCATGGTGTGTTCAGAACTCAGACTCACTACAACAGTCCCAGATGTCTGTATCATGACCTATAGCAATCTGATTGTTTGTGAGATGATTAGCAGGATAGAAAAGCTTAGTCAGATGTTTTATAATCTTTGCACTTTGCTTGTAAATAATTGGATAACATTGACATTTTTAAGCCCCTAAAAAGTATTAAAACAAAACAATCTGAGAAGGAAAATTTATAGGGGTCACAAGCTGTATAAGAACTTCCACTTTCTTCACTGTAAAACGGATCTGATTTTGATATTGTGATCTGTTATAGGTTATATCTTAACTGGCTACTTATTGATAAAGTACCTATTAATGAGGCAGGTCTTCCCCACATTAAGGTCTCCAACAACCACTACTTTTGACATTTTCTGTCGGTCCCACCTTTAAAGAAGACAACAGGTTTTTTCCATCAGTGAAATATAAATGCTTTTAATGTGACGTTCAAGCAAAACTAAGAATGATGCATCGACCCAAAGCGGGAGACTCACGGCTGATGTCTGGCGGCTCTGTCTTTACAGGCTGCTTTAGCCTGAATGTCCCAGTCTTTCTTCAGCTGCAGAGAGGTCTCAGGCGTGTAGCACTGAAAACAACAGGACCATATGCTATTGACATTTATTCTGAACAAAGCCACTGAATACCTGTTATAACAAGACTACGTCCACAGCCTGTGAGGCTGTACTTCAGTAATTAATCAAGTTGCCTGTTTTAGGCTCCACAAATGTAAATGTTACATTGTAACTGGGTCAGAGTCAAACTCTGATAACAAGAAAGCCACTTAAGATGCCTGGGTTGCTGAGCTATTAAACTGGTCACTGTGATACTGCAACATCTGACTTACAGCTTTCATTTTGGATTTGTGGTATTTCTGCAAACTAACTTCTGCAAAAATAGGGACAAGCACTTCTATGTCCTACTATTAATAACTTGTGTTTGCAAGATTCAGCAACTTTGATTTAAGACTTTCAGACCTTTTTAATGTCAGTTTTAAAAAATGTAAGATAAGATCAAGTTCATCATTACAAAATGAAAAAGAAATCAACCCTAACCTATTAGAACATTTAGGACTATTCTGGTACTGGCATGTAAAATTGGGTATAACCACTAGCTGGGTTCTCAGACAAACAAGGATTGACAGTTGCACTGAGAACTTGTGAGCTGACCCCTTTAGAAGCAATTAAACATCATAGATTCCTGTCAAAGTGCCCAATATATTATTTGGAGAAGATTCAGAGGGCAGAAGGATATGTGGACTGAGTCTCTGTGTAGCTGACTGCAACAATCCATCATTACCCTGAGTGCTGTGATCTGACACTGATTTAACTATCTGAGAAGGTTAGGTAGAATCACACATTTCCAATAAATTTAACATCCTCTAGATTGGTGCTCTTATCATTTTAACCACAGTGATCTCACAGTAAAAGACAAGGGTTTTCCTGGACCTGGATTAAACTGGAGCAGACCATTTTCACCACAGTATGTTGGCAAAAACAGGATGTACCTTTGGGAATTCACTGATGACCCTGTCTCTGCTGATGGGCGGTGGGAACGGCATCATCCCATTCCTGTTATTCTGCATGACAGCCTGTGAGGGAATGTGTAACATGAATTAGCTTGATCTAATTCAGTCTAATACCAAGCACTCCTTCAATGTGTGTGTGCATTTTTACAAAG
Source organism: Macquaria ambigua (assembly GCA_008360985.2). Taxonomy (NCBI): domain Eukaryota; kingdom Metazoa; phylum Chordata; class Actinopteri; order Centrarchiformes; family Percichthyidae; genus Macquaria; species Macquaria ambigua. The sequence goes on from VMKM01000748.1 coordinate 120,682, forward strand.
GTCATATGTTCTCTGAACCAAATACAGCATTTAGATTACAGCATCAGGTCCCAAATTCTGATTCTCATTTAGATTCATTATCTACATACAGTATCTACAATATGTGGGACAGCCAAACGAAGATGGCTGCTAGTGTTTGACTGTAATGTTTAATGACCAGTCTGTGCGAGTATTCCCAGGTCCCAAGCTTTAATAGGAGCCATGTTGGGGACATACATACATTGCGGCTTCTGTGTATGCTACTGCTGTTGTTAGGCAGGCTCACAAGGCCTGCAGACCACACGAGAATCTAATCACTGCGCAGCGTTAACTAGTCCCTATTATTTACTAGATTCGCTACATTACAGTGGCAACATCCATATATAACCTTTCATTGTGTGGGTGTTGAAGACATTAAAAACACTACTATTCAGGCTATTTTAGTTTTAGAAGATACTAGTACAGCTGCAGCATTGTGAAGTTATCCAGTAATTGCCCGGAAGTTAAGTTAGTTTGCCGTTAAAATAAAAGAAGACAACAAAAGTCGAATCAAAATGAAAGTATATTGTCACCCTTTAAGTACATTCTTTATTACCCCTTATATTGTGTCTTTGTATTGATTTTCTGTATAATAAAAAACTGCATACGCTTACATTGTTAAGCAAGGATTACGGGTTTAGATTGAAGGTCCGAACGGAATTCTCATCACATTTTGTTTAGCGTAACGTTACCGTGACACTGGCGGCGACAGGCAGATACCGCAACCAGCTCCACTACCTATCATTTCACACGTGCCGGCTTTTTTTCTTTTCAGTATGGTACTCTGTTACACTGTGGTTCAAATCACTAAGACTGCGAATGGCTTGTACTCACCACAGATGACAGTACGTCAAATATCTCCTAGGTTACTCTGGCTTGTCGCTTGCTGCAGTTGCAAGCCCGGACGCTGTTTGATGAGGAGCTCGTTACCATGGCAACCATACCCTTGCCTGTGTCACGTGATAATTAGACTTTGATTGTACGTGGTTAAAGTGGGGCCCATCATTACAGGGTCCCATAAAATCCCTATCAAAGCAAATACTTACGCCTAATGTACCAATACACACGATTTGATATTAGCCTGTTTGTAGGCTGCCATAACATCCAGATCAAAAGTAGGCCTATACCTATTCACTATTACGCAATAGGCCTAATTAGCCTACATTATAACATGTCACCCACAAAACACGATTACTAAGCCTTAGACACTGTGAACTGAGGGTACTGAAAAGGACTGCAACCTGGAACCACTGTCAACATGCCAACCAGTTTTAGCAATGACTACAACATTACAGCACATTACACTGCTGGCTAAGCAAATCTAGTTTTAGGTTACAGAAATACATCTCTCCTGTCAACTTTCCTTCCAACCCTACAGCCTCAATTTTGGCATTTTAATCTGCAAAAACCCATACCACTGTTGTAAAGCCTTATAAAGCCATTTCTGTTTACAAACCTCACTTTCTTAAAACAAGTGAAATACATCTGTCAGTGCAGTAATAGTATTTCAAACTGTTTGTAATTGAAATTATCTTGTTTAAAGAATGCCTGTATCTTGAAACAAGAAACAATAAGGAAGATTACTAGAATTATGAAACATGATTTACAATATAAATACTTAAAACAAGTTGATATGCATTGAAAACAGGTGGAATATTTTTACTACACTGGCAGATAACAAATAAGACTTTACGGACTTAATTATAGACTAAAATTACTTGATAAGAGGGAGATTTTTTTAACTGAACAATGAAGAATTGTACTTGAGTAGGCTACAGTGCTTGAGTGAATTTACTTACAGTATAGCCTGCCGTAAGTAGTTGCATTGCGCCACAAGTAACCTAAGTGGATGTCTTTAACATACCAAATTTAGCCACATTTACTCTCTCCAACTCCTTCCCAGTTGTAGTTTTAGTAACTTTATTCCCAATAATTTTGCACACGGAGAAAAAGTTGTTAGTTCCTCTGTTCCAAAGTTTAATAATCAGTCATATTTGAGAATACAAGGGGACAAATTGCACCACCTTGTGGTGTTACAGTCTCGATATATGTTTATCGAACTCTAAACTGTACATAAGACAAAAATGAAAATCCACAGTTAAATGATTCAGTTAAAAAAAATCCGAATTCTTTCTTCTCTTTAAGTTAACAATATGTCTTTCAACCTAATGATGTTTCCATATCAAAACATATTAAAACCACTATTATCTATTTATTTGTGCTCTATAATTTCAAATAATTCTTAATTCTTAATTATAATTCTTAAATCTTAAAATCACTTTGACAACGATATAATATTTATTTTCGCTTTTTCTAGTCATGTCAGTGAGTGAGATGTCAGTGCTATCTTTCTAAAATTTGTAAAATTGTATAAAGAATGAAATGAACATATCTGACCAATGACAAAGTCGGCGGGTTATAACTTTAACAGGACGCAGGTGAATTTATACCTGACTTTCAGTTTTGTGAAAGAAAAACCGAGGAACGATAAATTGTACGTCATTTAATTTGTGGTTGTAACTACACCCAACCGCCAGTACTTGAACGCACCTGAAGTCATGTGTCAGTGAGAGAGGGAGATGCTAGGGGCGGGTGAACTGCGCAATTAATTAAGTGCGTGTCGAGAAAATCAAGCGAAGCGTACCGCGAAAGAAGTGAGTAAACTTTGTCTAAACTGGCTCTAGACGGTCCAGTTTCCTATTAATTTGCAGTACGCGGGATTAAGAACCGGTTTCACCAGTTTGTTTGAGTTTGGCACCTCTGCCGAATTTGGGAATGAAGAGAACACAGGTAATGGACTTGACACTAGCTAGCTAGCTAATGATCACGATCTATGCTGCCGAGCCCAGCGAACCTCAGCTAACGTTAATGCGTCATGCTAGCCAACCAACACGTGTTGTAAATGTTTGCCATACTATTAAGAAGTTTGTCTAATTAACGAACTAACTGGATTAATCTGAATTTAGCAAATGTATTACACAACGTCATCCAAAGAGAACTCCTCCAAATTAGAATTCCGTCAAATTTTTACCAATTTGGCCGCAGTCCACGTGCCATCTTGAAAACGGCATTACATAATGGGCATAACATTACGTTAGGTAAGGGGTTACTGAAACGGTTTAAGCATAATTTAGGATTTTCTTTTTAGGAGTTTCCTCCAACTTGCAAGTGATACGAATTCATATCTGAAAAACTAAAGGTAGTTTAAATTGTAACGTAGCTAAAAAACGTAAATGTGGGTGATGTAGATAACTTTATTTTGATCTGTAAAGAGAAGCCTCCTCAAGAAAACCTGTGACAGCCCTTGTAAAAGTATCTTGGGCAATAATTGAACTATTTGAAGAGCTGACTCAGTTGGACTGTGGTTAGATCTGGTCGGCACCTGAATCCAATATTAGTGACGTAATCCAATATGCCGAATCGTTATTGGCGCTTACCTTATTAATAAATAGATTGGGTAACGGTCAGACATAACACATTCGAAACATACTATTTTCACTATTGTTATTAAATTGTAACAATGTAAAATTTTAAACATAGAGCAATGTAATTAAATTGGAATAAGATTACAAATCATGCCGGTGCATGAACTTTACCAATTATGTAAATGTTACTGCTTCTACTTCTACTGCTGCTTTTAGTGCTTCTACTGATGCTGCTATTATCACTAGTACTGAAGTTACTGTGAACTGCTACTGCTATCATTAGTGCTATCATTAGCCATGGTTTTACCATCACTGCTACTTTTAAAGTTAGTAATGATGCTCCTACTGCTTTATAAATAAACAAAGTTCTAAGTTTGTTATATTTACAGTCACTGAACAGGAGACGTTAAAAGTATGCGTTGGCCGGGAATCGAACCCGGGTCAACTGCTTGGAAGGCAGCTATGCTAACCACTATACCACCAACGCCTGTTGATAAATGTTGCATAATCCACTAAATGTTGCCACTCCAGGGTGATGCTGTCAGTGTTTCAGAGATCAGCAAGTTGAATAAGTAAAACTTCTTAATCAGATGACGCCCATGTTTTGTTCACAATGATAAAGGTGTTGTGCAGCAGGCAAAGTTCTATATTCAGAGTTCGTCTTCAGACCATGGTTACTTTTTGAAACGCCCTGTAGATTTCCAAATCATCAGAGTTTCCGTAGTGTAGTGGTTATCACGTTCGCCTAACACGCGAAAGGTCCCCGGTTCGAAACCGGGCGGAAACATTCTTATGTTATTCATTCTTATGCATCTTTTTTTTTTTTTGAGTGTGACTGCTGTCTCTGACAGCCACACACATGCTCTTGTTGTAAGCACGTGGATGATCATGTCTCTAAATCACAATCTGTGTTTTAATTTAAGAACATTTTATTTATCTAAAAACTATGCATTTTTACATAATTTTGTATGTAGTGCATGCCTGTTTACCTTGACTGTACCTTGACTGTGCCTTGAATATTGATAGAAAACCACAGAATTATTAGTTAGGAATACTGATTTGTACTTCAAAGACACAATCAGAAAAATAGTTTGACGCCCAACGTGGGGCTCGAACCCACGACCCTGAGATTAAGAGTCTCATGCTCTACCGACTGAGCTAGCCGGGCTGAGTTTTGCATGGAAAATGTGCCTTTTTTTTTCTTGCCCTCAAGAAAATGAAAAATGGAATATTGCAAAAGTATTTGCAAACAGCAATCACAGCAAAGAACTCTGATTATTATTACTATTTTTTAGGGGTGCTGAAATGAAATTTGGGGATGCTTGAAGGTCTAAAATTGGCAATTTTTTAATCTAATTTTTGCTGGCAATGAGAACAAAGAAATTAGGGGAAAAAAAAAAAACAACTCTATTTTTGAGCTTCACAAGTCTCTGTGGCGCAATTGGTTAGCGCGTTCGGCTGTTAACCGAAAGGTTGGTGGTTCGAGCCCACCCAGGGACGAGAGTTATTTTGCACTTTCTCTTTGATTCAGTGTTGAGAAGCTCTTGACTCTTTTTATACACAGTATTCGCCGCAGGGTGAAGTCGGGTTGCATTTCTCCAAAAGTTGACTCTGATTTAACTGAATCCAGACTTATAAACAAATATACAGTTATGTAGAAAAAAATACAGTCAATCTATCCAGACTTATAAACAAATATACAGTTATGTAGAAAAAAATACAGTCAACCTATCCTGGAATGCTGTCTAAATTAGTTGCGCTGTAACTACACACATCTTTTTCTTATGAAAAAGTTGGTCTGTCTGTCTCTGTGGCGCAATCGGTTAGCGCGTTCGGCTGTTAACCGAAAGGTTGGTGGTTCGAGCCCACCCAGGGACGGCTGTAGTAGTTTTTTTTTTTTTTTCTTTTTATAAAGAACATTTGCGAGCAGTAATTTAATACTCCGACATACTTGCTGACTTCTCAGCCATATACTCCCCAAATACAGACAGTTTTGGATCACTGTTACACTACAATAAGCAGTGCCTATCACGCAGTGCCTATCACAAAGTCCCCCTCGCTGCACTGTCATGGTCCAGCTGATTCCTGCATACAGGCAGAAGTTAAAATTCTGTTAAACTGTTGTGTGAACAACAATGGACCAGCGAAGCTATGGAGGACCTCCGGGCATGCTTGGACTGTACTGACTGGGATGTTTTCAGGACTGCTACCAACAGTGGATGACTTCATAGAGGCTGTGACGTCACACATCAGCTTCTGTGAGGACTGCTGTATACCATCACGCACCAGGGTCAGTTGTAACAATGGCAAACCCTGGTTCAGGAGTGGGGACAGGGCCAGGTTTAAAGTCAAAGTGCAGGTTTAGCAAGGCAGTGAGAGAAGCTTTTGCAATTTTTGAATTGCAGTCAGAGAAACTTGAATGCAAGTTCTCAGCCAGATCAACAACTACAAACCTAAAGCCGCCCACTCCATTAATGTCTTTGGCCAACGAACTGAATGAGAAAATGAAATCATCCTCGAGTGCTTCCAAACACTCGTGTTGTTTCTGGCTGGGGTGGTTGGTCAGACAGCCGTGGCAGGCGTCTTTCCTGTAGTCGCCCAGAGTAATGTTGAGCAGATGGAGCACGGCGGTTTTTACAGCGTTGATGAACATGGAGGACACCCATCCGTCGACTTCATCTTCCTCGGGACTTGCCGCTCCCGGAGGAGATGCGTTAGAGAGTGGAGGCGTCGACGGAGGTAAGGGAGAGTCAGGCGCCTGGGACTCCTCAAATCCGTCGTCCGTATCGTCTGAGTCGGGGGAACCGTCGGGTGAGTCACGCTCATCCGGAGAGGGTGGATTCGGTGAAGGCTCGGTCGGAGGCTCCTTCATCCATCCCCATACGAACGGGCTAGGGACAATCGTGAGTCAGCCCGTCATCGTCGGATGAGTCACACGACGGACGTGGGTCCGGCGAAGGTTCTCGCTCCCAAAAGGTTGTTAGACTGGTCTGGTGCAAGTTCCGTCCGGTACTCTCCATCTTTTTCTCCTGTAGGTCGAGGTTTGACTGTGTCGGACTGTTCCCCAATGGGTACTCCTTATATTGCGTAGTTAGGGTTGGGGAGGCGTGGTGGAGGTGTAGTCTAAAAGATCATAGCTTTCTTTGTGACTAGAGCGTCCCTCCAGTTGCGACAGCTGCGGAAGAGAGAGGTGAATCTTTCAGCTTCTTCTTCCATCTTTTCAGACCAAGCAGCGACTGGCAGGTCTAACAATGTCCGAAATATGCCGCAATCAGAATTAAAACACTCCAAGACGAAATTGTCTACGCCAGGGGTCTCAAACTCAATTTACCTGGGGGCCGCTGGAGGCAGAGTCTGGGTGAAGCTGGGCCGCATCAGGGATTCCACAAAAAACGTTGTCAAAAAAAATCCTCAAACGTCATTATTAACAGTTTTAATGATTTCTTCTGGACATAAAGTGTCCTGAACATGAATGGAACATTGAATGAAGATCATGAACGGTTCTTCTGAACATGGCTTCTCTTGCCTACTCCTTGCTGCCAGAGACTTGGCAGCGCTTCTTCTCACATATCTGAGCCACATTTGGCTTGAGAGAGGAAGCAGTTGAGACCCTCAGTATGGCTTGAAGATGATCATCAGTAAGTCTGGACCTGTACTTGGACTTATTGAAGTTCAAGGTGGAGAAGAACTTTTCACACAAATATGTGCTCCCAAAAAGGCACATGGTCCGCTTGAACATTTGGGAAAGCTCAGGGAAGCTGGGGGGCAATTCTCTCAAAAATTGCCCAACTTTGTCTGCTTTTCCACTCACCTCCCTGAACTTGGCTTTGAGGTCAGAGTTGCACTGCAGGTCAATGAGCTCCATTTGAAGCACAGGAGGGGCATCTTGCACATCAAAGGTGAAGGGGTCCTCAAAAATTTGAAAAGTGGCTCTGTGCGTCTTGAAGTCTGCAAATCTGTGATCAAATTCCTTCTGTAGCTCCAAAATAGCATCAACATATCTCTGACGAGCAGACAATTTCAGGAAAAGTGGGAGACGCAGTATTTCTTTGTTGAGCACAGGGGCACCCCAACATGTCTTATTTGCACAGAGAAAGTTGCGGTGCACAAGGAATACAACCTGAAACGTCATTATTCAACTAAACATGCTGAGGAATATGCAAAATACCATGGAGATGAGAGAGCCAACCGGGTTGCCAGTCTTAAAACATGTCTACTGAGGCAACAAGATTTCTTCAAGAAAGCAACCAAAGAGAATACTGCAGCAGTCGAAGCTAGCTACGTGCTTAGTGAGATGATTGCTAAGGCGGGAAAACCATTCACAGAAGGCGAGTTTGTCAAAAAATGCATATTACAGGCTGCAAGTATAGTCTGTCCGGAAAAGAAAGGTCAGTTTAGCAACATCAGCCTTTCTGCCAACACCGTGGCAGAGCGCATTTCTGACCTGTCAAGTAACATTTATCATCAACTGTGTGAGAAAGCCAAATGTTTTGATGCATACTCAGTCGCTCTTGACGAGAGCACAGACATAACTGACACTGCTCAGCTCACAATTTGTCTGTGGTGTTGATAGCAATTTTGAAGTGACGGAGGAGTTGCTCACAGTAATTCCAATGCATGGCCAGACCACCGCTCAAGAGATATTTCGCCAGCTGTGTGATGCCATTGAGAATGCCGGTTTGCCATGGAAGAGGTTTGTTGGAATAACAACCGACGGAGCACCATCAATGACAGGGAGGAAAAATGGACTGATGGCACTTGTTCAAAGAAAACTGGAAGAGGAGGGTGTAGAGGAGGCCATTGCTCTGCACTGCATTATCCATCAGCAGGCCCTTTGCAGCAAATGCCTGAAGTTTGACAATGTGATGTCTGTTGTTGTGAAATGCATCAACCAAATCAGATACAGGGGCTTAAAGCACAGGAGGTTCCGTACTTTTTTAGAGGAAATGGAGTCAGAATATGAAGATGTGCTCTACTTCACCGAGGTACATTGGCTCAGCAGGGGAAATGTCTTGAAAAGATTTTTTGAGTTGAGAGAAGAAGTGAAAGCCTTCATGGAGAAGGATGGGGTGAATGTTCCTGTGCTAAGTGATCCCGAATGGCTCATGGATTTAGCTTTTCTTGTCGACATCACGCATGAGCTGAATGTACTGAACAAGAAGTTACAAGGCCAGGGGCAGCTTGTCAGTGCTGCTTATGACAACGTGAGAGCATTCTCCACAAAACTTGTGTTATGGAAAGCCCAGCTCTCTCAGACAAACCTTTGCCATTTCCCAGCATGCAAGGCACTTGTGGATGCAGGCACACCATTCAGTGGTGGAGCTGCTGCTTCTCTGTTTCATGTCATTGTAAACTGAATATCTTTTGGTTTTGGTTTTGGTTTTGAAAGAATAACTGGCAAATAAATGAAAACAATTGATTATCCAAACACAGAAATTAAAATGCAAGTAAAGATGTCCTGAGCTGATATACAGGCTTGAGATCTGGGCCAATCAAGGAATTTTTGACTAATACAGTCTAGGTAAAGGGCTATAAAGACAGGTGTAAAAAAACAAAGACTGCACAGTTGAGAGGGCCAGTCGCCTATAGGTGTAGAGGACAATCTCTTGGCCAGAAGCCCTTCAAAAATGAAGCGGTTTGAAACCCAGCCTTACCCACACCAAACATCCCATATTTGGTTTAGGTTATTTTTCTACAGCATGTCTGCATAATTCAAAACAATTACAATTAACCCTTTAAAACATTTTACAATGAAATTTAATCACAGATTTTGGACAAATCATGTGCAAACAGGAAACTGAGCCACAACATATTTATACAACAGCCAGCAGTTTCAATTAATTATATGGAAACGATCATATCCTGAATATGATTATACCCAGAATAAGACTTACAGCATAACAGGAACGCTAGTGTGCATGTAAAGGTACTAACTGAGAGACTATATGATGATAAAATGACCAGAAATTGAGTGAAGGTGAATAAAGTTAATTTAAGCTAAAAATATAAATTATTTGGCTATAAAAAGATCAGGCCCTTCAGATGGGCCAGTGAATGTCTGGCCTAAGGCACCAAAATGACCAGAAACATCCCTGACAATGTACAGTGTTGTATGTGTGTGAGGGTGGGTTTGGGGGTGGTGGGTTAGCTGTCACTTCCTCTTCTCTGCAACCCATCTGTCCCTTTCAGCCTCATAAAAGTCAGACTGCTGGAACTCCACCCAGGTCATCTCCTTGACCATGCCCTGAGCCTTGTACAGGGAAAACACTCTGGAGGGGCAGTAGATATACTTCCCTGGCACCCCGGGGAAGCCAGTATGAATATGAGGGCTGTCTGGGCCCTGCTTTAGTGGCTGGTGACAGAACCTGCACAGGTGACCTGTTGGCAGCTGCACTGCTGACTTCCTCTTTGCCCTCTCCTCTTGCACCCTTTTCCACTCCGCCCCCCTCTGTTTGGCAGCCTCCAGCTCCCACTCAAAAAACTGAGAGGTAGTAAAGTCTTCAAAAGACATCCTGGGGTTTTTGAGGCCTTCATCTGTGTAGGTCTTAAAGACCTTTGTGGAGCAGTAAAAGTACTTAACTGTTTTTGTCTGATTAAAAAAAAAATGAATCGAAGAGCCATCGCCTTGATACCGTGACTTTGGCTGACCGCAGGCTAAACAGTTCCTGGTTTCCTTCTTCTGCTGCTGCTGTTGTTGCTGTTGTTTTTCCAGGATCTCTGTCACAATCTTCTCCACTGTGGCCCGGCTCAGTGACTCCTCCTGGGGGGGAGCCACAGGTGGGGGATTGAGAGTTGCAGGAGGCAGGGTTGTGACAGGCACACTGACTGTTTGGCTGCCTGTGGTCAAACTCTGCCACTGCTTCTGTGTCTCCAAAACCTTCTCTGAGCTGGTATTGAGGGAGGAGCAGGTGTTTTTTTAGCTTGGCCAGATGCTTTACATATCTTGAAATATGTTGGCATGTGGTAGGATGAAGGAGGCTGTTGGGGTCAGTGCACGTCCTCTGTACCATGGCGGCATAGTCTGCATCCACCCGCTTCAATAGACCTTTAGCTCCATGGTGCTTAATCAGAAGTCCGTCGATGGTAGCTCTCATGGGTTCTGTCCACCGGCTGTGGTCCAGGACTTGAATGAGGCCTCCTGTCTTAAAGGGACCAGTGCGGGAGGCTCGGGGAGACGAGGATATAGGCAGTGGTGCTACCCCTGGCAGGTCTACGAAATAACACATATGTTTATTATATTGTTCAAATTCAGAGGAATCATATTGTGATAATACAGTCATATGGTAATATGATTTGGCACAGTCCTTTTGTCCAAAGTGATTGTTACAACCAAATTTTACTTTAAAAATCTCAACATGGGTTAAAAAATGTATATGTGACATGTGTGGAGAGTGTTCAGTTTGTTACATTTATCATCTATTGTATTTTTCCATAGTTTTTACATTTTTCATAGATTAGCTTAATAATCATTGTTAAAGGATAACATATTAATATGATTATCATGATATTAATTCTAACCAAAGTGTCCAAGCCTGTTTTTAATTGTGAGGTCTGTATGATGGATGGTAGATGGGTAATTTGAATGACCTGTATCCATCAAAGAAGAGTCTCTTCTTTAGCTGTGGCAGACACTGGTATTAATGGGCGGCTGGGACTTGGAAACCGCTTCAGAGCACTGTTGTGAAGACAGGATCAGCACTGCTCCAGCTGGATGGTCCTGGACAGTGCCACTGGTCTCCTGAAATATAGCATCAAATATAGTGATTCAGTCAGTCAGTCTGTCTGTCCATCAGTCAGTAATTGACATTAAGTGATTAATCTGGATTACCGGAGAGTCTGTGCCCACTACAGCAGAAGGACAGTGATGCTCTTCATCCTGGGCAGAGGACTGCTGCTGTGTCTCCATGGCTACAGCTGCTGAGATGTTGTGCTGTGCCTTGTTCTTGTCCCACTTTAAAACAACAGGACGACAGCCTGGCTCCACATACTCTAGTCCAAATCTCTCCCCTGTGTCCCTGTTTGATACCTGCAGGCTTGGGTACTTTGCCTTCCCTGTCACTTTTGAAGAGGATGTGTTCAGGTTGGCAATTAACAGAGGGTCAAACACAGCTGGCAGCTCCACACCAGGCTGCTTCAGGTCCACCAGCCTCTGGAAGTTCCAGCGCACCACTCCAGTCATGGCCTGGGCCTGGAAAAGTTCACTGGACACCCGGTTGCCTGTCACCCACTGGGCTTGGTGAAAGTGGAAGCCCTCCTGCTGAGAGGTGCCTCTCACAGGGATCCAAATAGGTACAGCAGCTCCCGCCCCCTTGGTGTAGTTGAGCTGCAAGGTGCCACCATACCTGTAGAGGATTCCCTCCCCGACCTCAGGGTCACTCAGGCAGCCTCTCAGGATGTGGATGTGCTGAATCCTCCACACCTTCAACATGGACGCCTTGAAGAGGAGCACATCATTGGTGTCCTTTGCCAGGTGGAAGTGATGTAGGACGTCCTCAACTCTCTGCAGCAGCTCTCGGGGCTGTGGCACCTTTGTCCTGCAGTGCTCTCTTATGTGCTGCTTGGTGGGATTAGCAGGAGAGATTCCGCAGAAGGTGTATGCCACCATTGCAGATTACTTTGGTCCACAACAACGAATGCTGCAGAAAGGAACTGGCAGAAAGAGCTGAACAGAGGATGATGTTCTGAGACACACTCCCTGGTAAAGCGCCACATGCAGTGGAACAAGTCTAACTTAATGTTTATGTCTTTGTTAAACTTGGTCCTTGAGGCACTGGTGTTAACCAGGTTTTCAGAGGTTGCCTCTGCCACGATAGCCTCTGTGGTCCTCCAGCAGTGCCACAAGAGGTGCTCCTGAGCCCCAGGGTCCAGGACCTTGAAGGCAGCACAGCAGTCCCTAAAACATTAAAAAGACATTTCATTACAGCTGAAGGTCAATAACAGTCAATAAATAAAAATCACCTGTTTTGAATTGAAACTTACCTGTCCACCCACTGGTAGCTTGCCTTCTCCACTCCAGCCGCAGTGTAGCGTTAAGCCAGACCCTCATACATGGGATGAAGGGACTGATCACACTCTGACTGCAGCATCACCCAGCTCAGGATCATCCAGTTCTCATTCATTATAGCATAGGAAGACATGGTGCCAGACGACAGCACCACCTTCCTAGCCACTTTGCGGGTATGATCCAACCTCAGTGCCCGTCCAAAGGTCCCATGTAGCAGCAGAGTGAGGAGCTGCTCCTGCCGCTGATACTCATGGACCAGGCAGTCGACCAGGTAGTGTGACACTCCACACCAGCCATCAGTGTCTTGAGTATCCACCAAATGGAGCTGGAGTGTCTGTCTGTCTGAGGAGCCCAGTGATGGTTCTCTGGCCGTAGACTCCTGCCTCTGCATCCCTGATGTTCTGCACGCTCAGCAGGTAGGCCAGGTGAGCTCTGTCAGCTGCTTGGACATGTCCTCTGTATGTATTTCTTTGTTGAGCACAGGGGCACCCCAACATGTCTTATTTGCACAGAGAAAGTTGCGGTGCACAAGGAATACAACCTGAAACGTCATTATTCAACTAAACATGCTGAGGAATATGCAAAATACCATGGAGATGAGAGAGCCAACCGGGTTGCCAGTCTTAAAACATGTCTACTGAGGCAACAAGATTTCTTCAAGAAAGCAACCAAAGAGAATACTGCAGCAGTCGAAGCTAGCTACGTGCTTAGTGAGATGATTGCTAAGGCGGGAAAACCATTCACAGAAGGCGAGTTTGTCAAAAAATGCATATTACAGGCTGCAAGTATAGTCTGTCCGGAAAAGAAAGGTCAGTTTAGCAACATCAGCCTTTCTGCCAACACCGTGGCAGAGCGCATTTCTGACCTGTCAAGTAACATTTATCATCAACTGTGTGAGAAAGCCAAATGTTTTGATGCATACTCAGTCGCTCTTGACGAGAGCACAGACATAACTGACACTGCTCAGCTCACAATTTGTCTGTGGTGTTGATAGCAATTTTGAAGTGACGGAGGAGTTGCTCACAGTAATTCCAATGCATGGCCAGACCACCGCTCAAGAGATATTTCGCCAGCTGTGTGATGCCATTGAGAATGCCGGTTTGCCATGGAAGAGGTTTGTTGGAATAACAACCGACGGAGCACCATCAATGACAGGGAGGAAAAATGGACTGATGGCACTTGTTCAAAGAAAACTGGAAGAGGAGGGTGTAGAGGAGGCCATTGCTCTGCACTGCATTATCCATCAGCAGGCCCTTTGCAGCAAATGCCTGAAGTTTGACAATGTGATGTCTGTTGTTGTGAAATGCATCAACCAAATCAGATACAGGGGCTTAAAGCACAGGAGGTTCCGTACTTTTTTAGAGGAAATGGAGTCAGAATATGAAGATGTGCTCTACTTCACCGAGGTACATTGGCTCAGCAGGGGAAATGTCTTGAAAAGATTTTTTGAGTTGAGAGAAGAAGTGAAAGCCTTCATGGAGAAGGATGGGGTGAATGTTCCTGTGCTAAGTGATCCCGAATGGCTAATGGATTTAGCTTTTCTTGTCGACATCACGCATGAGCTGAATGTACTGAACAAGAAGTTACAAGGCCAGGGGCAGCTTGTCAGTGCTGCTTATGACAACGTGAGAGCATTCTCCACAAAACTTGTGTTATGGAAAACCCAGCTCTCTCAGACAAACCTTTGCCATTTCCCAGCATGCAAGGCACTTGTGGATGCAGGCACACCATTCAGTGGTGGAGCTGCTGCTTCTCTGTTTCATGTCATTGTAAACTGAATATCTTTTGGTTTTGGTTTTGGTTTTGAAAGAATAACTGGCAAATAAATGAAAACAATTGATTATCCAAACACAGAAATTAAAATGCAAGTAAAGATGTCCTGAGCTGATATACAGGCTTGAGATCTGGGCCAATCAAGGAATTTTTGACTAATACAGTCTAGGTAAAGGGCTATAAAGACAGGTGTAAAAAAACAAAGACTGCACAGTTGAGAGGGCCAGTCGCCTATAGGTGTAGAGGACAATCTCTTGGCCAGAAGCCCTTCAAAAATGAAGCGGTTTGAAACCCAGCCTTACCCACACCAAACATCCCATATTTGGTTTAGGTTATTTTTCTACAGCATGTCTGCATAATTCAAAACAATTACAATTAACCCTTTAAAACATTTTACAATGAAATTTAATCACAGATTTTGGACAAATCATGTGGAAACAGGAAACTGAGCCACAACATATTTATACAACAGCCAGCAGTTTCAATTAATTATATGGAAACGATCATATCCTGAATATGATTATACCCAGAATAAGACTTACAGCATAACAGGAACGCTAGTGTGCATGTAAAGGTACTAACTGAGAGACTATATGATGATAAAATGACCAGAAATTGAGTGAAGGTGAATAAAGTTAATTTAAGCTAAAAATATAAATTATTTGGCTATAAAAAGATCAGGCCCTTCAGATGGGCCAGTGAATGTCTGGCCTAAGGCACCAAAATGACCAGAAACATCCCTGACAATGTACAGTGTTGTATGTGTGTGAGGGTGGGTTTGGGGGTGGTGGGTTAGCTGTCACTTCCTCTTCTCTGCAACCCATCTGTCCCTTTCAGCCTCATAAAAGTCAGACTGCTGGAACTCCACCCAGGTCATCTCCTTGACCATGCCCTGAGCCTTGTACAGGGAAAACACTCTGGAGGGGCAGTAGATATACTTCCCTGGCACCCCGGGGAAGCCAGTATGAATATGAGGGCTGTCTGGGCCCTGCTTTAGTGGCTGGTGACAGAACCTGCACAGGTGACCTGTTGGCAGCTGCACTGCTGACTTCCTCTTGCACCCTTTTCCACTCCGCCCCCCTCTGTTTGGCAGCCTCCAGCTCCCACTCAAAAAACTGAGAGGTAGCAAAGTCTTCAAAAGACATCCTGGGGTTTTTGAGGCCTTCATCTGTGTAGGTCTTAAAGACCTTTGTGGAGCAGTAAAAGTACTTAACTGTTTTTGTCTGATTAAAAAAAAAATGAATCGAAGAGCCATCGCCTTGATACCGTGACTTTGGCTGACCGCAGGCTAAACAGTTCCTGGTTTCCTTCTTCTGCTGCTGCTGGTGTTGCTGTTGTTTTTCCAGGATCTCTGTCACAATCTTCTCCACTGTGGCCCGGCTCAGTGACTCCTCCTGGGGGGGAGCCACAGGTGGGGGATTGAGAGTTGCAGGAGGCAGGGCTGTGACAGGCACACTGACTGTTTGGCTGCCTGTGGTCAAACTCTGCCACTGCTTCTGTGTCTCCAAAACCTTCTCTGAGCTGGTATTGAGGGAGGAGCAGGTGTTTTTTTAGCTTGGCCAGATGCTTTACATATCTTGAAATATGTTGGCATGTGGTAGGATGAAGGAGGCTGTTGGGGTCAGTGCACGTCCTCTGTACCATGGCGGCATAGTCTGCATCCACCCGCTTCAATAGACCTTTAGCTCCATGGTGCTTAATCAGAAGTCCGTCGATGGTAGCTCTCATGGGTTCTGTCCACCGGCTGTGGTCCAGGACTTGAATGAGGCCTCCTGTCTTAAAGGGACCAGTGCGGGAGGCTCGGGGAGACGAGGATATAGGCAGTGGTGCTACCCCTGGCAGGTCTACGAAATAACACATATGTTTATTATATTGTTCAAATTCAGAGGAATCATATTGTGATAATACAGTCATATGGTAATATGATTTGGCACAGTCCTTTTGTCCAAAGTGATTGTTACAACCAAATTTTACTTTAAAAATCTCAACATGGGTTAAAAAATGTATATGTGACATGTGTGGAGAGTGTTCAGTTTGTTACATTTATCATCTGTTGTATTTTTCCATAGTTTTTACATTTTTCATAGATTAGCTTAATAATCATTGTTAAAGGATAACATATTAATATGATTATCATGATATTAATTCTAACCAAAGTGTCCAAGCCTGTTTTTAATTGTGAGGTCTGTATGATGGATGGTAGATGGGTAATTTGAATGACCTGTATCCATCAAAGAAGAGTCTCTTCTTTAGCTGTGGCAGACACTGGTATTAATGGGCGGCTGGGACTTGGAAACCGCTTCAGAGCACTGTTGTGAAGACAGGATCAGCACTGCTCCAGCTGGATGGTCCTGGACAGTGCCACTGGTCTCCTGAAATATAGCATCAAATATAGTGATTCAGTCAGTCAGTCTGTCTGTCCATCAGTCAGTAATTGACATTAAGTGATTAATCTGGATTACCGGAGAGTCTGTGCCCACTACAGCAGAAGGACAGTGATGCTCTTCATCCTGGGCAGAGGACTGCTGCTGTGTCTCCATGGCTACAGCTGCTGAGATGTTGTGCTGTGCCTTGTTCTTGTCCCACTTTAAAACAACAGGACGACAGCCTGGCTCCACATACTCTAGTCCAAATCTCTCCCCTGTGTCCCTGTTTGATACCTGCAGGCTTGGGTACTTTGCCTTCCCTGTCACTTTTGAAGAGGATGTGTTCAGGTTGGCAATTAACAGAGGGTCAAACACAGCTGGCAGCTCCACACCAGGCTGCTTCAGGTCCACCAGCCTCTGGAAGTTCCAGCGCACCACTCCAGTCATGGCCTGGGCCTGGAAAAGTTCACTGGACACCCGGTTGCCTGTCACCCACTGGGCTTGGTGAAAGTGGAAGCCCTCCTGCTGAGAGGTGCCTCTCACAGGGATCCAAATAGGTACAGCAGCTCCCGCCCCCTTGGTGTAGTTGAGCTGCAAGGTGCCACCATACCTGTAGAGGATTCCCTCCCCGACCTCAGGGTCACTCAGGCAGCCTCTCAGGATGTGGATGTGCTGAATCCTCCACACCTTCAACATGGACGCCTTGAAGAGGAGCACATCATTGGTGTCCTTTGCCAGGTGGAAGTGATGTAGGACGTCCTCAACTCTCTGCAGCAGCTCTCGGGGCTGTGGCACCTTTGTCCTGCAGTGCTCTCTTATGTGCTGCTTGGTGGGATTAGCAGGAGAGATTCCGCAGAAGGTGTATGCCACCATTGCAGATTACTTTGGTCCACAACAACGAATGCTGCAGAAAGGAACTGGCAGAAAGAGCTGAACAGAGGATGATGTTCTGAGACACACTCCCTGGTAAAGCGCCACATGCAGTGGAACAAGTCTAACTTAATGTTTATGTCTTTGTTAAACTTGGTCCTTGAGGCACTGGTGTTAACCAGGTTTTCAGAGGTTGCCTCTGCCACGATAGCCTCTGTGGTCCTCCAGCAGTGCCACAAGAGGTGCTCCTGAGCCCCAGGGTCCAGGACCTTGAAGGCAGCACAGCAGTCCCTAAAACATTAAAAAGACATTTCATTACAGCTGAAGGTCAATAACAGTCAATAAATAAAAATCACCTGTTTTGAATTGAAACTTACCTGTCCACCCACTGGTAGCTTGCCTTCTCCACTCCAGCCGCAGTGTAGCGTTAAGCCAGACCCTCATACATGGGATGAAGGGACTGATCACACTCTGACTGCAGCATCACCCAGCTCAGGATCATCCAGTTCTCATTCATTATAGCATAGGAAGACATGGTGCCAGACGACAGCACCACCTTCCTAGCCACTTTGCGGGTATGATCCAACCTCAGTGCCCGTCCAAAGGTCCCATGTAGCAGCAGAGTGAGGAGCTGCTCCTGCCGCTGATACTCATGGACCAGGCAGTCGACCAGGTAGTGTGACACTCCACACCAGCCATCAGTGTCTTGAGTATCCACCAAATGGAGCTGGAGTGTCTGTCTGTCTGAGGAGCCCAGTGATGGTTCTCTGGCCGTAGACTCCTGCCTCTGCATCCCTGATGTTCTGCACGCTCAGCAGGTAGGCCAGGTGAGCTCTGTCAGCTGCTTGGACATGTCCTCTGGTGATCTGCCACTGCACCTCAGCTCATCCATCACAGATTTGTAGATGGCCTTTTTGTGTGTCAGGAAAGCTGGCACAATGTTGCTAAAACGCGTTGGTAGCTTCTCCAGCCATTGGGGCTTGTCAGCATACCAGTACTTCTTACAAGCCTTGCAGGTGAGCCGTGAGGCTAAAATGTAGTACTGGCCGCTGGTGCCGATGATTACTCTCAGCCTTCCAACGCCGGAAGAAGCTACCTGAGGGTTGGGACAACCATGAAGACAGGGCAGGATGTAGTTGTTCCTCAACCTCTCCATGACGGTGTGCTCCGGCTTCCAGATGAAAAATGGATGAAGCTGAAAGTACTTCGGTGAAGGCAGATCAGAGACTGAGTCTATAAGCTCAGGCTGAGGTGGATAACGCCACAGGGACAGCATGTTCATAGGGTGACGTACTGGACGTGACCCTGGCCATAGCCCCAATGCCTCCAGCTCAGTCTTCATCCAGATTCTCTGCTGTTGGGAGAAGTTCCACTGCACAACATCCTGATCATAGCCAGGGACAGAGGCTGCTGGCTGGTGTGGGGTATCAAAAGGGACAGAAGCTGCAGGCTGCCTGACAGGAGGCGCTGGACATGGCAGAGCTGTAAAACACAACCACAATAAGTACATACACAATAAGAGAAAATTCAATTCTGTTTTATTTATATAGCGCCATATCATAACAAAGTTATCTCAGGGCACTTTTTCATATAGAGCAGGTCTAGACCCAACAGTTCCCACCATGAGCAAGCGCTAGGCGACAGTGGCAAGGAAAAACTCCCTTTTAACAGGTAGAAACCTCGAGCAGAACCAGGCTCTAGGTGGGCGGTCATCTGCCTCGACCGGTTGGGTTGAAGGGGGGGGTGAGAAAGAGAGCAGGAGGAAAGGGAACATACAGCAGCACAATACAGTTCCACACAGGGATGCAAAGCAATAGCTGTGGCAATGGAGCAGGAGCACGGGGGCAGCAGGTGGCCTGCAACCATAGATCCAGACTCTACAGCTCCGGAGGCAGAAACACCTGCAGAAAACAACAGAAGGAGAGAGAAAGAGGACAGAAAGCACACAACAACAAAAAAGGGAAGATAGCTCCATATTAATGACCGCTATGGTTAAGAAATTCATACCTTCATCAAGGACAGCGTCTTTCTGTGCACAGCGAAAATATTCTGTGATGATGAATCTAGGATGGTGAGTTCCAAACCGGAAAGGCAAGTGAGATATACACATTAAAAAATGAAGATGTGTTTTAATATATTTTTTGTCAGAGCATTTAGGAAAATAAAACATTTACCTTCAGGAAGAGATGGAGCTGCTGTTATCCTAGGCTCTAGAGAAGAACTGTGGGAGACTGGCTTCCCGTGTGCTTTTAAAAAAAAGCTGCAACAAAAGTTGAGAAAAACTTAGACACCGGATGTTATCATAACATTACTTAGCACATGAGTACTATATACAGTATACAACACAGTGAAAATTTGATTTTGATTTGTCAGAATGAAACTGATATTTATGTGAGATACACTGACAGTGTGAGAGGATGGCTTGTGTCAAAATGCCATACTTTGTCTCAACACATTGGGCACCTGCTCTTCTATCCCAAGCTGTGGGGCAATGGCAAGCAGCTGTGGAGGGACTGCCAACGGGACCTTCGCTGTGGCTATGGGATTCAAAAAGAAAATAAAACAAAGTCACACAATTTGAATATATTGAAGGATGGTTTAAAGTGAGAAGTAAACAAATATAAGTGGGGTCATAGGGCTCAGCAGGTCTGGAAACAGTAGCAGTAGCTGTTGGCTTAGTCCTGTGTGCTGTAAAACAAATTCTGTGTCATTTTCACCAAACATTCAAGTTTGTTTATGCTTCACAATCTGTCTGTACCTGTTGTCACTGTATCTAACTGATAGTACAGACTAAATACCCTGTTTCGCTAAATTGTGAATCGCTATTTATTTGAAATGGAAAAACACAATGCTTTTAAGTTTTTGAAAACAGGTAAAGCACAGAGACATTAACAATATATAGTAAGCAAACCACCTGTCAATCAATGATGTGGCATGTTAACCTATATCCTATATGGTATTTCACACGCCAAATCCTTGAATGACAGCCTAAAAAAAGCATGCAAAAAAAGAAAACACTTACCATAATCGCTGACATGTTAATTCCTTTAGTTAGTTGGAGAGCAAAAGAACACAAGCATCAGAACAGGCCAGAACATGGCCAAAATAACAAACTAGTTGACAGAATAGTAATGGCAGGTGAATTCTGGTGAAAACAGAATCCTCCGTCCACACTGGAGAAAAACCTGTTGGTGCAGACATAGTTGTGGCTCTATGCACAGGGGACTTAGACTTTTATCATGTACAGTAAGAGTTTAAAGAAACTATTTTTTACAGGTTTCTGTGTATTAAACTCAATCCACCTACTTAGTCCAGTGTCAAATTTAGAGGGAGACAGGTTTAACATTCCTCTCTCCAGCTCCTCATCCTCCTCCATCGCTAGAAGATTAAACAAATTAAAATTGTGTGTTAGGTACATCAAATGTTCACATAAAATCAGTATTTGCATATTTTTGTGAACTGACCTAGAGTGCTAGATGTCGGTGTGGAGGCAGCTGATGTAGTGGAGACTTATGCAGGTGGTGGACAGGACTCAGCCCTCTGCTGCTTGAGGATGTACTGCTGCAGGTTGTACATCTTGCTGTTTTTGATGCACTTCACTCCTAAGACAAAGGCAGCATAACCGTCAGCCCTGCTCTCCCAGATCTGCCTCCAGGTGTCCTTGGCCCTGGCTCCAAAGCCGACAATATTGTCACCCTCTGAGGCCACTGGTGGTGCAGGCTTCCTGGAGTATAGGTACTCCCTCAGGTCCTCAATTTCCTGGAAGCTCTTGGCGTAGTCCAGAAATGACAGCAGGCTGTCCTTGCTGTGTCCCTGGGGGTTGAATGTCCCATCTCTCTCCTCCTCTTCTACCTTTTTCATCAGGTAGATTGTGTAGCCGACATCATTTTCTAGGAGCCACCTGAACGCTTTCCCCTTGTACCTCCCAAACTGCAGCACATACTCCCCCATCACCTCAAGTCGGTCCGACACATCCCCTCCCCGCTGAAAGACCAGAGTGAGAGCATTAGTCCTCACAAGGTCATGTCTCTGAGGGGGAGACTTGTCCGGAAGCGAAGGATTTTTTTTAACCTTCATGGCCTCATCAGAGGGGTCCTGCCGCAGATGGCCCGATGGACCCTTCCTGAATGACACCGTCATCCTTCCTGGGAAGAAGTTGATGGTCTTCTTCATTATCTCCTGTGCGTAAAACACAATGCGCATTGTATAATAAATAATAAAAATAAAAATAAAGTGTAATCTTACCGTTATATCAACAGTTATTCATGTTAATAGTATTTAAGTCTCAGCATTTGTAATGACTACGCAACAGCATTTTATATTACACAGATGGATAGATATGAGAATTATTTTGATGTATTTATTTTGTTTGTAAAATAGAAGTCAAGTCAATTTTATTTATATAGCCCATATCACAAATTATAATTTGCCTCAAGGGGTTTTACAATTTGTACAGCATACAACACCCAATGTCCTTTGACCCTCGACTTGAATGAGGAAAAACAAAAACTAAACTCCTTTAACAGGGAAAAAAATGAAGAAATCTCAGGAAGAGCAACAGGACAGACAGACATGCAATAGATGTCGTGTGTACACATATGCTGTGGTATTTACCCATTCAAAATGTACACTAAGCTTGCCTGAAATACGACTGTAGCTGTAGCAAAATATTCATAATGGCATATGATGAACTTAAATACGGTAACGTTAATAATGGCACAAAACGCCTCAGTCTTAATATGATTTTTAAAGACAAAACACAATGAAAGAGTCAAAGAAAGCAGGATTTTTGTTCAGTGTCAGCAAGAGACGTTGAAAACCTGAGTAACAGCTCTTCCAGATGTAGTAATAAACAGTAATAAAATTAGCTAACATTACTGTTAACGCTAACCTTAATGTACTAGCTACCTTGGCTAACAACAAACCAAGTTAGAACCTGTCAATGCTAAGACAACAAAACTTACTATTTAACTTTACTATTTCCACAGTTTGCTCACAAACGATTGAGAAGGGTTAATTTACTACTTGAAAAAATGTGCCCAACTTACGTTTAATAGGTTTGACTTTTTGTTAGACGACAGAGCCGTGATAAAATGCAGTACAACGGGAAAAACCTCGGACTGTCTTCTGTATGAGGCTGCTACGGGTGCTGCGCTGTCTGTCACTCAAACTTGAAAACGGGGTCTCCTTGCAAAAGGGGAAAACAGCGGCACCAAAAACCCACTTGTGCCCAAAAATAAATTACATCCGTAGTGATAAGAACTACCATAGAGCACAAACAGGAAACGTTAAGAGTTAAGCTCCACTATTCCCGGTCCTCGCGCAGGAGACCGGGGTTCGATTCCCCGATGGGGAGAGACTTTATTTTCCCCCATCCAGATTTGATCTTCAATCTTTTCCATACCCATATTTTCATTTGCGTCTTTCTCCTTTTTTTTGTTTCGGTGCTAGAAAATGAAGCAGCTTGTATCTGTGACTTCATTTAACCACAGGCTTCTGATGAGATTTTTAAACAGATCTAGCATTTACAGCCATTTTGCCAAACTCAAAACTTGTCAAAAGCCTATATGACAGAGGCAGGAGGCAGAGAAGCTTGACTGTTCTTGACGTGACGTGCTGACGTGCTCAGGTGAACGTATTGTCTCATTTCCGGTTACCGGTGTTTCTGTGTTAGTGGTTGCAAATTTCGCTGCTCCAGCTAAACCCAGCTAATTTTGATATTTTCTTTACTATAGCGGCTATTACCCGCTATACATTTAAGGATACATTAGTTCTGTTTAAGCACTCATATCTCTCTCCTGTTAGTGACTTTTCGCTAATTCCACAGTTGTTTACACGCTAATTAGTTGCTTGCTACTCTAGCTAAGTTAGCGATGGCTTCTCCCTCTCCTTCTCCTTCTCCTGCTCTCTCTTGCTCGGTGTGTCATATGTTTAGTTACTCCTCTGCCTCCTTTAGCGATAATGGTACGTGTAACAAATGTAGTTTGACCCGTTCACGTTTCTAACAGGTTCTCTCCACTCAGCGACACACCCGCTGAGAAACCAACTTTGATTATTGGCAGCTCCATTTTGCGAAACGTGAAATTAGCGACACCAGAGACCACAGTCAAATGCATCCCAGGGGCCAGAGCGGGCGACGTTGAATCCTATTTAAAACTGCTGGCTAAGGATAAACGTAAATATGCTAAGATTGTTATTCACGTCGGCGGTAATGACAACCGATTACGCCAATCGGAGGTCACGAAAATTAATGTTGAGTCGGTGTGTACATATGCAAAGACAATGTCGGACTCCGTAGTTTTCTCTGGGCCCCTACCTAATCTTACTAGTGATGACATGTATAGCCGCATGTCATCATTCAACCGCTGGTTGTCGAGGTGGTGTCCAGGTAATGATGTGGGCTTTGTAGATAATTGGCGGACTTTCTGGAGAAGACCTGGTCTGATTAGGAGAGATGGCATTCATCCCACTTTGGATGGAGCCGCTCTCATATCTAGAAATCTAGCCGAATTTATTAGTGGCCCAAAGCCATGACAGCTCAGAGTTCAGACCACAGACTTAATACAGTCTGTGGTCCAGACCAGGAGGCAGAGCTGCGGTCCTACACGCTTCTCTGCGCTTCCATTAGAGCAGTTACCCACCCTAAACTCCACAGAGAGGGTGTCTGCCCCCCGACCACTTAAATCACTTAAATCAAAAGTAAACAGAAGAGGAGTTACACATAAAAACCTAATAAAAAGTAAAACCACCACTGCAACAGTACAACAAAATAGGAGAATTAAATGTGGACTCCTAAACATCAGATCTCTCTCATCTTAAGCTGTTCTAGTAAACGATCTAATATCAGATCATAATATTGATTTATTCTGTCTTACTGAAACCTGGCTGTGTCAGGATGAATATGTTAGCCTAAATGAATCCACTCCCCCCAGTCACATTAATACTCACATTCCTCTAGGCTCAGGCCGAGGAGGTGGAGTTGCAGCCATCTTCGACTCAAGCCTATTAATCAAACCTAAACCTAAACTAAATTATAACTCGTTCGAAAGCCTTGTTCTTAGTCTTTCACACCCAACCTGGAAAACACCACAGCCAATTCTATTTGTTATAGTGTACCGAGCTCCTGGACCGTATTCTGAATTTTTATCTGAATTCTCAGAGTTCTTATCAGGTTTAGTCCTTAAAACAGATAATTATTGTAGGTGATTTTAATATTCATGTAGATGTAGAAAATGATAGCCTTGGTGCTGCGTTTATCTCATTATTAGACTCAATTGGCTTCTGTCAGAGTGTACATAAACCCACTCACTGTTTTAACCACACCCTCGACCTTGTTCTTGTTTATGGCATTGCAATTTAACATCTAATAGTCTTTCCACAGAATCCTTTTTTATCAGACCATTATTTAATAACTTTTGAATTCCTATTACTGGACTACACTCCATTAGGCAAACATTCCTACACTAGATGTCTATCTGATGGTGCTGTAGCTAAATTGAAGGAAGTGATTCCATCTGCATTTAATTCAGTTCCATGTCTCAATGTAACAGATGGCTCCTATGCTAACTTTAGTCCCTCCCAAATTGATCATCTTGTTGATAGTGCTGCAGGCTCACTACGAATAACACTCGACTATCGCCCCTCTAAAAAAGAAGATAATAAAACAGAGGAGGTTAGCTCCATGGTATAACCAGCAAAGCCGCACATTAAAGCAAACATCGCGAAAACTTGAAAGGAAAGGGCGTTCCACCAATCTGGAAGAATCACGTTTAGCCTGGCAAGATAGTCTTAAAATGTATAGGAAGGCCCTCCGTAATGCTAGAGCAGCCTACTACTCATCATTGATAGAGGAAAATAAGAATAACCCCAGGTTTCTGTTCAGCACTGTAGCCAGGCTGACAGAGAGTCACAGCTCTGTTGAGCCATATATTCCTATAGACCTCAGTAGTAATGACTTTATGAGCTTCTTTAATGATAAAATTCTAACTATTAGAGACAAAATTCAGCACCTCCTGCCCTCAGTTGGTACTGACTTATCTTCAAACACAGGAACCTTAGAAACAACTGTAAAACCTGATGTACATTTGGACTGCTTTTCTCCCATCAACCTTAGTCAACTAACTTCCATGATTTCCTCATCTAAGCCATCAACGTGTCTCTTAGACCCTGTCCCAACTAGGCTGCTTAAAGAAGTTTTACCCTTAGTTAGCATTTCTTTACTAGATATGATCAATCTGTCCTTATTAAAAGGCTATGTGCCACAGTCCTTTAAAGTAGCTGTAATTAAACCTCTTCTAAAAAAAGCCCACTCTTGATCCAGGGGTTTTGTCAAACTATAGACCTATATCTAACCCTCCTTTTCTCTCTTAAGATCCTTGAGAAAGCAGTCGCCAATCAGTTGTGTGACTTTCTACACAACAACAAGCTGTTTGAGGATTTTCAGTCAGGATTTAGAGTGCATCATAGCACAGACAGCACTGGTGAAAGTTACAAATGACCTTCTAATTGCATCCGACAAAGGACTTGTCTCTGTGCTTGTCTTACTAGATCTTAGTGCTGCATTCGATACCATTGACCATCACATTCTATTACAGAGACTAGAACATTTAATTGGCATTAAAGGCACCGCACTAAGCTGGTTTAAATCCTATTTATCAGATCGATATCAGTTTGTACATGTTAACGATGAATCCTCTATGCACACCAAAGTTAGTCACAGAGTTCCACAAGGTTCTGTGCTTGGACCAATTCTATTTACCTTGTATATGCTTCCTTTGGGCAATATTATTAGGAAACACTCCATAAATTTTCATTGTTATGCAGATGATACCCAATTATATTTATCGATCAAGCCAGATGAAACTAATCAATTAGCTAAACTTCAAGCATGCCTGAAGGACATAAAAACCTGGATGACCTGCAATTTTCTGATGTTAAACTCAGACAAAACCGAAGTTATTGTACTTGGCCCCGAACACCTTCGAAACACATTATTTAAAGATATAGTTTCTCTAGATGGCATTGCCCTGGCCTCCAGCGACACCGTAAGGAATCTTGGAGTTATCTTTGATGAGGATATGTCCTTTAACTGCCACATAAAACAAACTTCAAGGACTGCCTTTTTTCACTTACGTAATATTGCAAAAATCAG
Source organism: Macquaria ambigua (assembly GCA_008360985.2). NCBI lineage: Eukaryota > Metazoa > Chordata > Actinopteri > Centrarchiformes > Percichthyidae > Macquaria > Macquaria ambigua. The sequence continues at coordinate 147,289 of VMKM01000748.1, forward strand.
GCACATCCTGTCTCAAACAGATGCAGAAAAACTAGTCCATGCATTTGTTACATCTAGGCTGGATTATTGCAACTCTCTATTATCAGGCTGCCCCAATAAGTCCCTTAAGACTCTCCAGCTGATTCAGAATGCTGTGGCACGTTTACTGACAGGAACCAGGAAAAGAGATCATATTTCTCCAATATTAGCTTCTCTACACTGGCTCCCTGTAAAATCCAGAATAGAATTTAAAATCCTTCTCCTCACCTTCAAAGCCCTAAATGGTCAGGCACCATCATATCTTAAAGAGCTCATAGTACCCTATTACCCCACTAGAGCACTGCGCTCCCAGAATGCAGGGTTCCTTGTGGTTCCTAGAGTTTCTAAAAGTAGAATGGGAGCCAGAGCTTTCAGCTATCAAGCTCCTCTCCTGTGGAACCAGATCCCAGTTTGTGTACGGGAGGCGGACAACCTCCTCACATTTAAGAGTAGGCTTAAGACTTTCCTCTTTGATAAAGCTTATAGTAGGGCTGACTCAGGTGAGCCCTGAGCCCCCCCTTAGTTATGCTGCTATAGGCCCAGACTGCCGGGAGACTTCCCATGATGCACTGAGCTCCTCTCTCCTCCTCTCCCTCTCCATCTGTACGCCCTCATATCCCATCAATGCTTGTTACTAATTCAACTTCTTCCTGTAGTTGTGTGCTTTCTCTCCCCTTTCTCTCTCCTTCTGTTGCTTTCTGCAGGTGTTTCTGCCTCCGGAGCTGTAGAGTCTGGATCTATGGTTGCGGCCACCTGCTGGGCTCTCCTCTCTCATTCTGGTAAGGTTTGCGTAATTTGGAGCCCAGAAGCAGAGCACGGATAGGCTGGCAACAGTTAAATGCAGTTTATTTAGAGGTTGGTGAGATGAGCTGAAGAATGAGCCGGAGCTAGACGGTGGAGTGGAGCAGGCAGAGACAGAGCTGATGGAGAAGCGGGGCAGCAGGCAGAGAGCTGGGTTGTTGGCTTTTGGCTGGCAGGCTGGCTGGTGAGGCGCAGGACGAGGCAGGCAGACAGAAATCTCAGGAGGGAATGAACCTGAGGCACAGGTAAACACTGGTTAGACAAGGTTCAGGAAACCACTAGTAAATACTAGACTTCAAGCTTCAGGCTAGGCCGTAGCGTTAGTGCCACGTTGGCGAACTGAACGATCTGGCGGAGACTGGAGAGTGGAGCAACCTTTTGCTTGAATGTTGCCTTTGTGTGTTCTGATTCACCAAAAGTTGATAGGCTACATTTTGGAAAAACATCCAGGCTTGGTCATTATACTCTCTCACCAAGCTATGCAGTAATTATCTTACAGGTATTAAATTACTAATGAAGCTGCTTTGATGACTGTGACACTAGACGCAACTTTTGGTGAATCAGTTCAATTTGTCAAAACTCCAGTACTGGTCATCCTCACCTTCATGGAGGTGGTGGGGGGATTATGTCCATACTGCATTTGTACCCACCAATTCATCGTCCAATCATCCAGGCATCACACAATGTCTATATATATATATATATATATATATATGTATATATATATATATATATACACATTCAGACATGGTATATATTATATATATACTGTATACATTGATACGACTCAATGTCATATCAAAAAGAGAGCAAAGTAAAAATGTCCAAACATATACGTGCCTCTGTGCTGTATATGTGGATATAATAATGAGGGAACCTTACCCTCCACCGGTATTGCTTCCCTCACAATCCCACAGTATCAATTAAGTCAATCAGACCTTATTCCAAGGGCTGGGGTATAGGACACCAGGACCTTTTTTCCAGATAGAGGCTTGGCATTATCATTCATATTAAACAATAACACAATGGCACTTATTTTCAGAGAACAATATCAGCGGTCAATCAATAATGCATCCAAGGTTCAATTTGAAATTGATATTCCACTTGCAGTTAATATAATGTGGCTGCTCAGCCACAGCTCTGTGTCTATGAAGGAATTACCTGACAAAATAATCAAAGGCTATAGTGTGAGTGGCTGCTACACAGCAGATATTTATCTCCGGGGAAGATGGCTTAATATCGCAGGAAACATTAATATAAGAGGAGAATAAGCAAATACTAGTGGAGATAAGATGACTGCTATCAAGCAGCTAAACGATTTTGGACTACCACATGTCAATAATAGGAAAGCTTATGCATTTGTAAAAGTTCTGCTTTATTGTCGATTTACATAGAAATTGCCTTATTTTAGACTAAATAAGGACTTCTTTCATTCACTTATTATAGCTCTTTATCCAAGGTCTGGGATAGGATATGGTATTGATTAAGAGTGTTTCCATGCTAGTGCACTGCACTGATGGAGCAATTTTCAACACTTAAGAATGGCCTTCCCATTTTACTGTCGCTTATCATAGGAGAGAAGTGACATAAGTACATGTACTCAAATACTAGAGTTAAGTACAGTTTTGAAGTATTTGCACTTTATTTTATGTTTTGTGACTATTCTCTACCCTTCTCTATACATTTCTACATTCAAAGCTCATGAAAAATGTTGTACTGTTAGAGTTTAAAGTCACTTTGTGTTGGCTTTAAATCGTGTTGGGTGGCTGTAGCTCAGGTCCAAAAGGATTGGTGGTTCAGTCCCAAGATCCTCCTGTCCACGTCACCACAAGCCATTGAACCCCAAGATGGGTGTGTATGCTTGGGGAAAAAATATAAGTCTCTTGGATGGAATGTGTCTCCCAAATTAATAAAAACATATTTATTCACATAGTGATGGCAAATCTTTTCCAACATAATAATGTTTACCTGTGCTCAGTTTGTAGTGGTTCTTTTGTTCATATTTTGATTGGTTTGATTGGTCATTGGCTGTGTGTGGATTGAGCACTCACGGACTTATATGTACTGTGATGTATCTGAAATTATGTAAAGTCTGTGAAGGGATAAAATGCACTATGAGATGTTGACCTCAGTTGTTGCCATGGTTATGACCAATGCCAACATTGTGACCCTGTAATCCATCTCAGATCATTTTCTTAAGTTTTAAATGGAACAGGCAACCGTCACTATATAAATAAACTTTGTAATGCTTTAATTTTATTTTACCAAATAACTAATTCCAATTAAAGCTAGCATGCGTTGTAAATCATCTCACGTGATGCTACTCAGCCAATCAAATCTGTGCATTCCAATAAGCGTGGCGACTGTCAGTGAATGAGATCATGGATGTATTATAAGAACTGCATGCCAGACCCAAAGATGGCGCCTATTCATTCCAATGAGAATTGCTCGCCCAGCGCATACGCCGAAAAAGTTTCTAGCTTCCGGGTGTACTTCCGGGTTATGCGGCCCACTGAATATGCACAGTAGTGTTTCCCCCCGCTGGCCCCGCCCGCGAGTTCCCGCTCGGCCCATAGACTTAACATTGTGATGACGTCCCAGATTTTTAAATCGCTTTTCTCGCCTCGAGGAAAGGTTTACAAATATAAAACCTCCATGGATCAAAAATTCATAATAGAAAGAGTCATAATCGACCTTGTTTGCAGTTTGAGGGGTCCTGTCAACAGTTTTACAGACGTCTCTTTTACTATTGTGGCCTATGAGGAAAATGCTTTTTGGGCCGCATGGGGATTTTTCGCTGCAATACCGTGAGTGGCCACTGGAAAAAATTGGAAGCAAGGCTGAGCAGTGGCGCCATATCCAGTTCTTATTATACATCCATGAGTGAGATACACACTGACACGTCACTGCCCGATTCGTACCGGAAACCCGATTTGTTCTGTACATGCGCGAAAATGCGGCTACTCCCTGCCACCCTCCCTGTTTCTTGAATGCAGAAATGAAAAGCTTCACTTGAAGTCACGCACATGTGCAGAACAAATCGTGTTTCCGTTACGGATCGGGCAGTGACACATACAGAAGGGAGAGACGAGATGAGAGACCAGTCGAGTGAGTCAGAGAAAAGTAATTTCACATGGCGTGCTCTAGCTACACTTTTTATTTCATTTTTCTAAAATTAAGCACTTTATTTTAAGATGCACATTTTTCAAAAGCTCTTTGTTATGTGTTTTATTTTTAATGCAGCCCTTATTTTACTTGAAATGAGAAAAGAGAATGTATTTATTAGAATACTTATTTATAATCCCTCCAGTTCAATGTGAAAACTGACAATAAATATTGTTTAAATATTAGTGAATTGTACTTTCTTTATTTGATTTGACAGTCAGTTGTTGATTATACAGACTTTGATACAACTACTAGACCACTTCAATATATATGGCCCTGAATCATAAACATTATGATGTTCCAGACCTTTGTTTGAGGAAATTTTCAAGCATTCCGACCCTAAGCCTTTCAATTGTAATTGAATACCCCTGCTGTATACTATAGGTAATCTTCCAAAGAAAGCCTGGTAAGCCTGCAACCAGAGCAGGCAGAAAATACACATGAGGCTCCTTGCAAACTTGATGAAATGCAGCAGGCTAAGCACGGTTGTCCAGACGTCCTTCTCCCCAGCAACGCTTTCCAGCTCCTCCTGGGGGACCCCAAGGCGCTCCAAGGCGAGATGATATATATAATCCCTCCATCGTATTCTGGGTCTACCCCGAGGCCTCCTACCAGTTGGACGTGCCAGGAAAACCTCTAAGGGGAGGCGTCCAGGAGGGGGTCGAACCACCTCAACTGGCTCCCTTTGATGCAAAGGAGCAGCAGCTCTACTCTGAGCTCCCTCCGGATGTCTGAGCTACTTACCCTATCTCTAAGGGTGAGTCCAGCCACCCTACGGAGGAAAATCATTTCAACCACTTGTATCCGCGATCTCATTCTTTCAGTCACTACCCAAAGCTTATGACCATAGGTGACGGTTGGAACATAGATTGACTGTTTAATCGAAAGCTTTGCCTTCCGGCTCAGCTCCCTCTTCACCACAATGGTCCGGTACAATGCCTGCAGAGAACCATGGCCTCGGACTTGGAGGTGCTGACTCTCATTCCAGCCGCTTCACATTTGGCTGCAGACTGCCCCAGTGCATGCTGAAGGTTATGGTTTGATGAAGCCAACCGAACCACATCATCTGCAAAGAGCAGAGACGCAATTCTGAGGTCCCCAAACCGGACAATCTTCTCCACCCAGCTGCGCCTTGAGATCCTGTCCATGAATATCACAAACAGAATCAGTGCCAAGGGGCAGCCCTGGCGGAACGTGTTTGAAATATCCAGGCAAAACCATCAAACCAAAGTCAAACTAAATGTGTGAGTGCAGCCATTATGTCTCAAACAACTTTAATGATTCATTTTTCAGTCCATGTGTTATGTTTACTGCCACAGAATAAGAATAAATAATTATCTTAGTACAACCTCTTCTCTCCAACGTCATTATCAGACTTGCGAACGCTGCCACCAGCTATGTGTGAGAGAGAATTCTTCAATATTCTTCAGAATTCTCTGAACCAAATTCTTAAATCCAAGCAATTAGCTTATTTACAGGAGAAGGCAGTTTCTATACACAATATGTCTGTTGTTGGAAAAATAACATTATATGCCGATATAAACCTATGTGATTATTTTGTACACCCCAAAAAGTACTCTTTTACATTTTTGAAGATATTAAATAGGGAAAAGAAATAGAATATTGGATTGGCATATTGGTTTTCTCAATGATATGTATGGTATATGTATCAGAAATGCAAAAGCAAAAACTACTACTACTGAACTGCTATCATTTCTGCTAAACTACAACATGCACTTTATTTAAATAAAACCCTGGTAACTGGAGCACACCCTCCGGTCTCCCTTTTTAAAGATGGGAACCACCACCCCGGTCTGCCACTCCACAGGCACTGTCCCCGACCTCCATGCGTCACTGAAGAGGTGTGTCAGGCCTGAGATCAGAATCTCAGGGCAAATCTCATCCACACCTGGCGCCTCGCCACCGAGGAGCTTTTTGACTACCTCTGAGACCTCTGCCAGGGATGTGGTTGAGTCTTCCCCCGAGTCTTCAAACTCTGCCTCCTCCACAGAGTTGGTCGGGTTCAGGAGTTCCTCAATATCCCCAGTCCGGGTAAGTAGTTCTCCTCTCCCGCTGAGCACAGCCTGGGCCAAGCCTGCTTTCCCCTCCTGAGTCGTCTAAAGGTTTGCCAGAACTTCCTTGAGACCTACTGAAAGTCCTTCTCCATAGCCTCCCCAAACTCCTCCCATACCCGGGTTTGGCTTCCTTCACCGTGGGTGTCCACCAGAGGGTTCTTAGGTTGCCACCACAACAGGCACTGACGACCATCTGGCCACAACTCTTAGCAGCTGCCTCGGCAATGGAGGCTTTGAACATGGCCCACTCTGATTCCATGTCCCCAACCTCCCCCAGGATGCGCGAGAAATTCTTCCAGAGGTGGAAGTTGAAGACCTCGCAGACAGGGGCCTCCACCAGATGTTCCTAGTTCACCCTCACTACACGTTTGGGTTTGTCAGGTCTGTCCGGCAGCCACCCCCGCCATCTGATCCAACTCACCACCAGGTGGTGATCAGTTGACAGCTCTGCCCCCTCTCTTCACCCGAGTGTCCAAGATATACGGCTGCAGATCTGACGATCACAAAGTCGATCATCGATCTGCGGCCTAAGGTGTTCTGGTACCAAGTACACCTATGAACCACCCTATGCTCAAACATGGTGTTGTTATGGCCAATCCATGACTAGCACAGAAGTCCAACAACAAAGCACCGCTCAGGTTCAGATCGAGGAGTCCGTTCCTCCAAATCACCCCCTCCAGGTTTCTCCATCGTTGCCCACATGGGTATTGAAGTACCCCAGCAGAACTATCCCCCAGGCAGTATCCCTTTCAGGATGGCACCCAGCAACTCCAAGAAGGCCGGGTACTCCGAACTGCTGCTTGGTGCATAAGCACAAACAACAGTCAGAGCCCTCCTCTCAGCAACTTTCAGTCGCATCGAGGCGACCCTCTCGTTCCCCGGGGAGAACTCCAACAAGGCAGCGCTCAGCCGGGGGCTTGTAAGTATCCCCACACCCGCCTGGCGCCTCTCACCCTGGGCAACTCCGGAAAAGGAGAGAGTCCATGAGTTTGGTTCCAGATCCAGAGCTATGCATAGAGGTGAGCCCAACTATCTCTAGCTGGTACTGCTCCACCTCCTGCACCAGCTCTGGCTCCTTCCACGTCCCTAAAGCCAGTCTGTGATGCAGAGGGTCGGCACGCCCAGGTCCCCGCCTTCGCCTGCCACCCGGCTTGCAATGCACCTGACCCCGATGCCTATGCCTGCAGGTGGTGGGCTCACAGGGCAGCGGCTCCATGTCGGTCTTTCGGGCTGTGCCCAACCGAGCCCCATGGGTCAAGGCCCAGCCACCAGACACTCGCCGTCGAGCTCCTCTCCCAGGTCTGGTTCCAGGTGGGGGCCCAGGTTTCCCTTTTTCCGGGAGAGGTGCTGCAGATCCTTTCTGGCCGAATCATCATGGGTTTGCGACTTTTTGGATTCTGAACAACTGAAAGTGTGGGGAATTCTGGAAATTTTAATTCACCCATTCTTTTTATTAAGTGAAGGCAGAGTATGTGTGATTTGTCTCACAAACTATTTTCTCTCACATTATTTTCCCCTTATAAAGGGGTTACAATGCCAGTGTGTTTTTACACACTGTTAAAAATACTTAATTTCTTAAACTCACTTTCAGTGACTGCTCAAAGTGTAAAAAAGCCCCTCAGCCAGTATTGTAATGTGGTCAATCATAAGCCCATAAGGTAAATGAGTGGAATACTCAGTGGCAGGAGATATGTTATTCATGTAAATAGTGAGGCTGGCGACATGCATGAAATACGGCTGCCTCCACAGACCCCAACAAATGGTTATTGATGAAAACATAATGGTGGATTGTGCTTTCCCTCTGTGGCTCAGCGTTAGCCCACAAAGACCATAAGAATAATTATTATTTCAGGAGAACAAATATTACCCCTTGGGCTCCAATTATTTTCATGCATTGGCTCCTTCAGTGTCTGACTAGATTCTTTTTTAATGGTAAAAAAAAGTGTTTTGCTTCCACCCTGTGTGTAAAAATCGAGCTGCTATGTGATGCATAATGAGGCTAGGTCATGGAGATATGGACATGATATACTCACTGTATCTGACTGCTACACAACTTAACACATGAAGCAAGACAGGAAGTAAAGCAACTGAGTTCGACTGGTCTGGAGTTTGGAAAGATAATTCAGGTGCCAAACCAATCCAAAACCAAGCTTGTGTTAGTCTCTCAATACTCTCTAAAACTTTATATTGCAGGCATCTAATGTGATAAGTTTTTGCATCTGCATGTGTAGTGTCTAGCATATCATGATGGCAAGTGGCAGAAATGTTATTGGTGAACTCAAGGTTAGTGTGATTACAGCTACTGTACTAGCTGCAATTTCTCACTGGAATTCCATTTGTCATGATATGCAGTTAGAGCTGCGAGTTGTCTATCAACATGTGAGTAAAAAAAAGGCACACAGAGTTTCCAATAAAAATTCACTAAAAAAATAAAAATAAAAAAAGACTCTGGAAAGCCCCATTCCTGGGTTTGCCTAGAATACCCCAAATCACTAAGTACGTGCTGGGTCAGCCATGACCATAAATAGCAGGTAAATCAAATTTAAGGGCAGTATCAGCAGTGACGACAATAAAAACAAGAACACCACCACCACTTATGTGCATGACTTCCCAGGGAATTAGGGCTTCAGAGATCTTTGATTTGCGAGGACCTGCCTTGGTTGGCAGCAGAAGTAGTAGCGCCTATCCTAAAAGAATGCTCTGAATAATGCTGAGGGGATAGGTTGCTTTTGATGAGGACTTGCTCTAAATGATAGCTAAACCAAGATTTTGACAAGGGAATGTTTCCCGGGGTAAGAAATAATGGAGAGAGGCAGCTAGTAATATGTCTAAAGGGGCAAAGAAGAGAATCAGTGCGAGGCTCAATTACGGAGCAAGCACCTCCACATTTAGAATGCTTAAGGCATAGGCTGTAGTGACTAGGATGGAAGGCCAGATTAGAAAATTAAATATCTCTGTTTGGGTTGAATGAATTAGAGGATGTTGCATTTTGCCACATCTAAGGAATAAGAAAGCTAATAAGAATACGGATTCAAGCAGAGTCTCAATGTAAAGAGAGAAAACACCAGCTCTGAGTACCGTCAACATCCTATGCAAAATGGAAAGAGTGATTGGCCATCTAAGGTTGGAGATAGGAGGAGAAATGTTAGAGATACCTTTTCGTAGTAATTTAATAGCCAAATTAGAAAATAGGAGAAGAAGGATCATGACATCTAATATTGAACTGAATCCCAGCAACCAAACAGCGAATGCACTGAGGTTTGAAATGGCGAACATCCATGCAGTAGTAAATGAAGGCACAAATAAAACAGGTTTAAGTGGCATACAAATAGAAACACAAAACATTGAAAAGTGCTCCAAGCAAAATCATACGTTTGTAAGGTGGAAGCTGCTAAAGCTTTCCTCATGTATATCCTAGCTGACTCCATATATCTTGGCACGGGGGTTTGGTTTAGGAAAGAGCTAGATATTAAGGGGGAACTTGTATTGGTACTGGGCTGGCCTCTGTACAGTTGCTCCAGAAGGTCTGGAAGCTAGTGTGTTATGATGACTAAGGCACGTGACACGCCGTGATGATTAAGTTGTTAGTGACAGATGACCACATGATGCTTCTCAGGCATGGAAGGCATATTTCTTTTGATGAGGAGCGCCCTCCATTGATGGTGCTGACAACTGCTTGATTGTCACAGGACGGTGATGCATTGCAAACCACTGACCTGGGGTGAGTCTTTGCAACTGCTGCAGGTGTGAAGAAAAAGGCAGTTGGGATATGTACAAATGTTTTTGTTGAAATTATTGCAGATTGGCATATGATTGAAATGATGCACCTGTTGGGTGAGTCAGTGGCATGCTGGAGGTACTGCGGAGCTAAGGGGAGCTGTGTGATTGAACTTCCGCAAAGCTTCATTTGACTCACCTCAGATCCTTTCAACCCTCCCTTTCTCCTTAAACCTGCAATTACTGATTTTTTTGGCCATTTGGGGCAGTGGAACAAGCTGGAAAGACAACACTAACATTATAAAGTTGTTAGGGCGATCTTGTAAGAAAACGTACACATCCAGCAAACACAGCAACATTATCATTCATTCGAAGTTGTGTTTGTGTCCACCTGAATGTAAATACAATATTTCTACAATATACTCTCTTTTAAAGAAAAATACCTGACTCTTTAACTGCTAAATGCTCCACTACGTTCACCAGCTATTCCATAACTTACTAGTTTAAAGTTGTAAAATTGTATGACAGCATCACATTTGTAGTATATCCTATAACATACACGTTCCAACACTTCAGTGCAGCTATATGAAGGAGTGAAATATTCAAACACATTTTTTATGTCTGCAGAATTCAATCAAATGGAAGTATTCTAGATGTCTTGAGCATCATTTTATACTCATATCTCCAAAATCCATGTTTGGCTGCACAACATGCAACCAAGTATGACTTAAACTGGGTTCAGCCGAGTTGAAGAGGTCAATTTAATTAATTGTTGAGAAAAAAAGTTGAGAAAACTCAAAATTTCAAGGCAACAAACTTCAATAAAATTGAATTGAATTAGACTATTTAATTTAATTTCTAAGTTTAGGCTCTTGGTTTATCCAACTTTCTTCTGTTAACTTACTTGAAGTTCACAACCCAGAGTTTTTACTTGTCTTAGTTTACTCTGTACACTGTACCCAGTAGAAATTCTTGGCTTACAAATGAGCTTGGATTCCATTTTTTTTTAATTCTATCACTTAATATGTCAACTTTGATCCCTCATGACAGCTTTTGCTGCATCGCTAGCAGTCACAATAAGCCCTGGAACACTATTCTTCAATATGACCCCTATAACTAAAGTGCGTTATGCAATAAGGGTGCAGGAAGTGTCTGAAGTGCATAACTCTCTCCATCATGGTTTGTTGTTTTGATTTAGATCACAGAGAAGACCATCTGACTCCTCTGAGACACATGTATAAAACTTTTTTCATATCAGAAAAAGAAGGATTTCTGAAGAATTTAAACCTTAATACAATACACTATCTAATTACACTGAGTTAATGATAAAAGTTTGTTTAATATAACTTATTGTGATTTCAATTTCAATTTTTACTGTAAATGCTGATTATTTAGGTTTCTAAGGCCTAACAACTTATAATTATTGTTTATGTTTATAAGAATATAAATATATTATATAATAATCATATAAAGTGTATTCTAACTAATTGGCAGCAACATAAAAGGGAGAATGAGCAGCATTGGAAGACATAGATACATTTTATTTTTTTAATTTGCCTAACCGTTTTCTTTCATACAGCAAAAACAAAGCATTTGCTTGTTAATGATGAAAGAGCTCCATAACTCCCATGTTGATTGACGATCACTGAGATGTATGACACCTCTCAACTTGTCATAGAGGAGTTATTTGTACTCTGCTGCGATCCATTCTGTGAGGAAAGACCAGATGTCCCGTCTTAATTAGGCCGGCAGTGATGTTTTTAATGACTTCTAGCCCATTACAGGCGATGGAAGAGTTTTCAGATCTTCCTCCTGTCATTCCAGTGGGCCTGCTGCTCTTTGTCTCAGGCTTGAATGTGAGTTTTGACACATTTAAATTCTCTAAAGACAGTCAGGGATAGAGAACATGCGTGTGTGTGTGTGTGTGTGTGTGTGTGTGTGTGTGTGTGTGTGTGTGTAGGCACCCACATATAAATGAGAGCTGGAGACAAAGAGTTGTGGAATCTGTTGTCGAAGAATGAGAGCAACTTTCCCTAATGTGTTCTATGTTGTTCGTTTATCATGCACACTTCATTTATGGGAATGTGGGCACGTATTGGAAAATATATTTAATTCATGGTATATGAAGTTGAAAAACTAGGCCATCGTAGTTGATGCAAGATCTGCTGTGTGTGCTCCTTAAATAATAGTGCAAAGGAAGGAAAAAAAACGCCCTCCAAGGAATCCGTGTAGTTCTCTCTCTAAGGTTTTGAGTCAGACAACACCTTCTTTTCCCTTTCTTCCCTCCCCCTTTGCTTCAGCTCTCTTTCTTCTGTTTGGTTATTTTGTAGTTCTGCTCCCCAACTTTTTACTTTTTTCTTCTTTTTCTTTTTTTGGGAGCCAAGTCACGATAATACTGTCAGGGAATGTCTTCCCTCTCATTCATTTTAACTGGATCATGACTCAAAAAATGCTCACAATGAAATAGCATCAGAAAAGGCAGCTCATAGTAGAGCTGCAGATCAAACATGAATATAGTCTATTTGCAGTGATATCCTGCCCTGTGATGTGTCAATGAGTAACATCTGCAGAGCTGTGTTGGAGGATCCTGAGGTGAACAGACACACCACCTGCCCGTCCTATCTGCAGCACATGAACCACCTCAAGGTGAAGATAGAAGTAAGTTTCTGAACAAATGTTATTGCTTGCTGTAATGAGGGTATAAAATGTTATTAATATTTTAGAACAAGCTCTATTTTTCATTTCTGAAACCCACTGTGGGGCTTCTTTTCAAAGTGTTTCAGTCAAAACCCAATGGGAGATTCAATTGACTTTAATCTTGCATTCGTTTGAAAATTTGAGCCCATTAGTTAACTTTGCCTTCTCTGTGCAGTTTTCATTGCATTTCAATGAAGCCGCTTTCCTGTGGTGTTAAAACACTAATAGTTGCTTGAAATAGCAAATGAGAGAGAGTGAAAATGAGCATAAGAGAGAATAAGAGAGGAAGGAAAAAGGAGACAGAGGGAGAGGAGAAGATGGTTACGACAGTCAAAAATGTTATTGTGAAACATCTATATTTTAAACATTCTATATATATGACCTTGGGGATTAGAGAAATCTAATACATTGCTGTGAGGTACAGTCATCATATATGTATGTGCCTGAGTGAATAATTTGCAGATTGAGACACATTAGGTATGCCGTGCCACCTTTCATGCCCTGACAACATATCAGCTGCATCCACATAGCAAGGCTAATTGGTGAAACACATTGTAGCTGCAGCAATGAGAGGTCAGAATGGCAATAATAAAATAAAGGAATAAGGGTGGGACCTGAATTATTCTCTTTGATGTCAGGTGGACCTCAGAAGCCAGACTCTCTAATTGCCACGGCTCTGTACCGTTTCGCTCCTCTCTCCACTCTTTCTGGACAGTGTTCACATGTCTCTCTTTCACCTACTGTCACTGTACTCAGCCTGAGTCAAACTTCGAAGATCTCCCCACCTAAGGCTAGCTCATCTCCACTCAGTATGATGGATGTGAATGCTCTTCATACAATATATCCCCTTTAGACTTTAAGTTCCGAGCATCTCTGAAATTGCCTTTTTGTGGATTCATGAGTGAGGGCATTGAAAACCTCCCAGCAGTGCTTTCACCAAGCATTTTTCAAAAGGTGTTTGTGTCACCAAGCTCATCTAGCTCTCCACTCAGCCAGCCCTTCCAACCAGCAGCTTCACCCAATCACAATAGGCAAGACACCCGTGGGGGTCAGTGGATGGGACTGCATCCACTCTGTCCACTGCCTTTAACCAAATGCTTTTCATCACAGGCTAAACAGCTCTCTTTTTCACCCAGAATCCCCATTAATGAAAAGTAGGTCAAGTGCAGAGCTCCAAAAGGAATGCCAAAATCTCCCACCCCTGCACTACCCCTAAAGCCAGCCAGAAGAAACTCTCTCCAGCAATTTGTCATGCTTTTCAGCCATGCTCTGGCTCACGTTAAATGTATGTACACATCAAAGGAAATGATGAGAATGGCTATTTCACAAGCACTCTCTGCATTGTTAGATTCCTTAAATGCTTCTCCTGCTGGTGAGCAAGGCTGCGTCAAAGCAAAATGAGTCAACAGATCTTATAGAAATGCCAAAGTATCCCATGGATTTTTTATAGAATCAGCCTGTGTCCTTGTGGGATCCCTCCTACCTAAGTGCAGTCCCTCCTCGAATGAAAGCTCATGTTGTTGTTTCTGCTGCCTCTGTTTAATGAAGCAACCCTCCCCCCCTCCTCCAGCATCATCACAAGCTACTGACACAATGCCTCACTAATCCTACGTCCAGCTTTGGGATATGGCAGCCACACAGTCAAATGAGCAAACAAAGAAGCTTAAGTCCTCTATACTGGATTAAAGAGGTATAGGAATAATGGCGGGCCACAGATACCCAGTCAGTGAGCATGGCTGCTGTTGGCTAACCCCAGGCACCCAGTCACACCAAGTGTCTCAGACTGTCTGAGCTTAGCCTAGCTGAGCCCATCTGTCATGACCCTGGTCCTGGACATTTAGCAACATGCAGTGGTTACCATCATTTGTCCTGTCCATAAGTATCAACTTGAGACTGACATAATTTCAAGAAGGCCTTACAATAGATGACTCTGACGTCAACAGGAACTCTCCCTACACCTCTTCTTGAACTTTGTACAGAGCCAGTCTAGCTGTTTCCCCCTGCTTCCTCTCTTCATAACCATGTCCTGACTTTTGGACTGTACAAATAATCACATAGATTGTTGTAGGTGATTTTTTTAAACAACACACATATTGTGTTTCAAACCGCTTGTCCTGCTCAAAATTAGCTGTCTGCATGATTTTGAAAGTTCGGTTCAGCCGAATTCTCTTGCCCCTCCCTAACCGTGAAGTAATAGGCAAGACTGTGAGGTATATCGTACGTTGACCTCCCACTGTGGTAGCAGCTGCCACGTCAAGTATAAAAACAGACAACAACACTGGCTGACCAGAGCCCCAGTTTGTGCCTGTCATACATAGCTAGCATTAGCAAGCCTAATAAGTGCAGACGGAAAAATGTTGTACATGAACAACATTTATACCTCTTCAGTGACACATGGGACGGCCGATAAAGCTTAACAAGATATTTAGGGCTGACGAACAGCAACATTAACTGTAATAAACAGCAGGGCTATGGCTATGTACTGGCTAAGTACTCATTTCAATGCTTTATTGGCATGAATGTAACAAGACAATATTGCCAAAGCATCAGGTAATAAAGACATTAAAAAAGAAAAAAGTATAATTAATAAAATGAAGAAAACATATATACACGTGTGCGTGTCTGTGTGTGTTGATGTTGGTGTGTGTGTTTTGTTTATTGATACATACAAAGAAAAGAAAAAAATTAAACAAACAAAAAAAAAAAAAAGTCAATGTAGAGTTGCACTTCTCAGGCTCCACTGGCTGTCCTCAGGTCATGACATGAGGTGACACATTTTGCTGCAGTCATCTCACTTTTGGGCATTTTGCCAAGTAAATATGGGAGTTTCTCAGTTTTCAAATTCAGGGTGTATTTTTCTTATATTGGGAAAATGTTGATTTCTCAGAGCCTGGTATTTGGGACATGAGGTGAGGAAGTGTAGTTCTGACTCTTCCTCTTGTCTGTTACACTGGGTGCAGAGTCTCTCCTCCTCTGGCAGCCAGCTCTGTCTATGCCGACACTTACCAACAGAATTATAGGTTCTATAAATTGGAAAACCAAATTTTAATTGGAATGTCGAATTTAATATTTCTTCCAATTGTATAGAAAGCTCTCTTTGCTTTGTCTCTCAGATCTTTCACAGCCAAGTTGAAGCTTCCTGTGGAGCTTATGTTGAGGCCAAGGTATGTGTAGTTTTTTTGTATATTGTAATTTAGTGTGTCCAAACAGAAATTGTGTTTACGTGATTTCTGGGCCGCTTCTGAAATATCATAATTTAGTTTTCTTTGGGTTAACTGTCAGTATCCAGGTCTGACAGAATGTCTGCAGGAGGGTGAGGTGCTGCTGTAGACCTTCTTTTGTTGGTGACAGCAACACCAAGTCATCTGCATACAGGAGACCTTTAATTTAATGTCTAATCTAATTAGCATGCAAATTAATTAATGTATAAATTGAAAAGGATTGGACTAAGATTGCACCTGTCTCACCCCACAACCCTGGGAAAAGAAGGCTGTTCGTTTGTCTCCTATTTTAACTGCACATTTACTGTTTGTGTACATATAATTACATCACGTTTTCCCCCCAATGCCACTGTTAAGTAGTCTATAGAAAAGGCCCTCATGCCAGAAGGAATTGAAGGCCTTCTTGAAATCAATAAATGATGCATAGGCCTTTCTTTTTGTCTAATACTTGCTCAATTAGGGTGTGGAGGGTATATATGTGGTCTGTTGTGCGAACATTTGTTAAGACTCAAATTTGGCATTTATTCAAAATATTTTGGTCATTGATAAAATTGATACGTCTTTTATTCATAATATTGCAAAAGGTTTTTCCCAAGTTACTATTTACACAGATTCCACAGTAATTATTTGGGTCATATGTATCTCCATTTTTATGAATTGGTGTTATTAAACCTTTATTCCATATGTCAGGAAAAGTGCCAACTGCTAGAATTATATTAAAAAGTTTATGGTCAGAATATTTTATCATTTCATTTAAGAAGCTGTCGACTCCTCAGGCCTTTTTTGCTTTCAGGGATTGGATGCTTTCCATCAGTTCAGGCTCTGTTGTTGAAGCATTGAGAGGGTTTTCGTTGTCTTTAATTACTAATTCTAAAGTTTTCCACTTGGTGTGAATTTTTTTTTGGTCAATGTTTTTGTAATATTGCTGTATAATTCAGTGAAATAATTAATCCAAATGCTGCCATTTTGTATTGCCAATTGATCTTGTTGTGTTTTGTACGGTGGCCCTGAATGTCAAAACACAATGACATTTCACAAAACACAACAACATCGTCGAGACGGCGCCATCAGCTGGCTTGAGTCGAGCTGAGACAGGCCAGATGACACCACTGCAACTTTTCCCTGCAATGTTCTAAAACGGTTTCTCCGGTTGATCCAATCTATCACTGCATTGAATAAACTCTGAATTGACTTGGGTTCAGTCCAATCACAAACAAGAAGTGTTGTCCCTCCCTTTCCGTAATCTGAAATGTTTTGTTTTGTGAAATGTCGTTGTGTTTTGTAAAATGTTGTTGTGTTTTGGCCTTCAGGGCCACCGTAGTTTTGTGTTCCAACTCTGCCAGAATTCGTTTGACTAAAGATTCTTCGATTTCAGAGAGCTGGTTCCTGGTGTGTTGTTGTTTGTTGGCTCTTAGTGTGTGTTTGCATTTTTCGTTTGATAATTTTCTTAAAGTTTTCCTTATATTTTTGCAGTCATTGTCAAACCACTGTTATTCACAGACGCACACACCAGAGCCTCTCACAGTAGAGCCACTGCCCCAACTACAACACAGGTACCCACACAGTGACTCTCTCAAAGAGCCATAAATGTGCTTCTGGTGACTGTCAAAACTCCACCTTACTACCTGTCTTTCCAGCGGACAAACAAAGAGTCTGACAGTAGCTACTCTGACTACAAGCTCTACATTGCTGTCCATGCTACACTGGTCAGTCAGTCTCCCCCATGTACCCTGTCCCCCTATATAGCATCACACACTAAGTAGCCATGAGGCCACACCTCCTACAGTCGTTGCTCCCCCCACTCTTCAGTTTAATTTTTTAAATATGCTGGGAGGGGGTTCTAGCAGAATTTGAGGGTGCATAGATGAAAAATAAGGGCATCACCAAAGTCAGTGGGATTCATCCTCTAGCCGCTATGAATATCTGGGCCACATTTCATAGCAACCGATTCAATGGTTGTTAAGACATTTCACAAAAAAATTTCCATTGGTGAAAAACACTTCAGGAACCAGCAGCTTCCCCCATTTCAAAACTTCATTCTCTGACAGGGCCAGCTACCAGTCACTGGGCCCCAGTCAGCTATCAGAAGATGTTCTGGACTAGAGCAAATCAAGCATGGTTAACTAACTCATCTTATCTCCTACAGATCCAATCAGATTGTGACATCAGCCTTCTTTCTTTCATTTGGAGAAAGAAATGCTGCTGCTTTATCACACTGCCATCACAGTTACTATTGAACATGCGCATATTGTTGAAAACTGTTGTTTGGCAGTGATGGTAGCCAGTACATACATTGTTTTAACAGGATGGATGATGAACAGACTGGTGCTCCATGGTTAATGGAAGGTAGTGAGCATCCAGCACAACAAAGTGTGGACTCTCCGATAGATTATGGAGCAGGTGGATTTTAATACTCAACTGGACTGTTCAAAGCAGGTGCTTTGGAGGGGTGTGCATATTCTTGCATATGTGCTGGGGTGTTTGCTGCTTTGTGGTTTGTGTATGTGTGTTTAGAGGCAGTATTTCTGTTTGTATTTGTGTGTGGAGGTGCGTATCTGTGTGTCAGTCAGTCTATGAGTGTTTAAAGGCTCAGTCATTGGACCCGAGGGAAAGGAAAATGAAGGAAAAGGCACAGGGCAAAGTTGCAGCGTGGGGGTCTGTATCGAACCCAGGCCATCTACCCACGATCCCTGCTGCATCCAATTTCAGCACCAACGCTTCCTGTTAAACCCCATCAAACAGACACACGGCGGCACAAAGGAAAACCTCATCTCCACGGGAAACTAATCCGCCGGTGTGCGCTGTAAGCCTGTCAGGTTTTTTTTATTTTTATTGAAAGAAGTCATCACTCATTTCGCCAAAGATTAAAAGTATGGCTAAATTGAGAAAATCCGCTTAGGAATTCTGAATTTAAATAGTGAGTTGGAGGGGCAGCTAGGAGAGATGCCAAGGCTTGTGGGGAGCACAGACAGGTATGGGAAGTAAGATAAATTGAAAATATACATATTTGTTTTTGTAGTTGGATTTCCTATAACCATCAGACTGTTTTTCATTTTTTAGTGAAAGCAGAGGGTGGAGGGGAGCTGGAAGCAGGAGGCCTCCCCATCCACACATGGCAGTTGTAGGAAATGAGAGAGCCTCAACTCACAGTCCTGATTGGAGATTTCAGCTGCAGAGACACGCATGTGAAATGACTTCCTGTGACTTTAATTGCCTTGCTGTTGGCAACAAGGTGTTTCAGCAGGGAAATGCCAGTTGCTTACCAGCTTGGCCATGGAGGGAAATACACATATCTATGAGCTGCAGCACACAGGGTCAAGACAGTAAGGCACCATCCAACAGCAGAGGAATCCATGTGTCAGTCCCAGACTGTCCTTCCAAGAAAAACAACAGCATCAGTGGTTTGTTCAAATGCCTAAATACGACCTGTTTTCATTTCTCAAACATTGTCCTCTAGTGGTTGTGTAAATTACAACTCTTGTCTTTCAAGGTAAAGGTTGTGTGATAGATAGATAGATATCTAGATAGATAGATAGATAGATAGATAGATAGATAGATAGATAGATAGATAGATAGATAGATAGATGTTCTATATTGTCCACAAAGGGAAATTCACTTTTTTCATGTCAGTACCATACAACAAACAAGGCAATAAATAAATAAGATAAACACCACAGTACAAAACAGGAGATATGATTCTAAAAGATTTTTGTGAAAGTGCTAGACTTTTACACAAGAGCCTGCAGTTTCATTTCATTTCATTTCCAGCAGCAGTAGGCAGCTGTTTTCAGTGAAAAAGCTCTGATAAACCCACTGTACACTACCTACCACACACCAAATAGCAGACAGACAAAGTTAGCAACTAGCTGGTGAAGAAAGTGGGACATCTTGCAGCTAAAGAGACAGAGGAAGGAGACTGAAAAAGATCTTGAAAAGTTTAAATATAGGAATTACATACATCAGGTGGACACAAACATGACACACATTGGATGATAATGTTGCTCTGTGTCTGCTGCATGAGCAACTGTTTGCTAACGCATCAACTAACAGCTTTATAAGGTGATAATATGTCAATGTTGTGTTTTCAGCTTGTTGAGCTGCCCCCAAGTGGACAAGAAATCAATTATTGCAGGTTCAATGAAGTAGTGAAACCACAACCTTCTTCGAACCCAAACCAAACCTTAAAGATGAATGAATGAATCTATTTGTAACCGTGTAACAGCTTGTATGAACTAAGTAGTGTTCTTATTTGTATATATATGTGTATATATATATATATATATATATATATATATATATATATATATATATTTTTTTTTTTTTTTTTTTTTTTTTTTAATGAAACCACAAAACCAAGTTAATGAAAAGTATTGTACCTCAGTAAATATACATGTTTGACTAGAACCAAGTCTTCCCCTGTCTACATCACATGTATCTGAGCTGTGCTTTCCAAACAGACTGATATCACTCCGTCTAAGAGATATTTCATGCACTGGCTAGAGCCTGTGTCTTAGGTGATAATTATGTCAGCTCCCAGACCAAATGATGTATTATTTATTTTGCAGTATTTCGCTGCTCCCTCTCCCTCTAACTGCTGGCTGGGATGTGTGCCCCTGGAGTGGTCATTAATCTGATATCTGGCCGGCCTGGGCGCAGCCCCTATGATCCTGACCCAATCTCAGATCCTAATCCAAGGAGGAAGAGGGCTGCAGGCCAGGATTTGGAGGCCCCGGCTATCTCTCGCTCTATAATTGATAGGTTTTAGGCGATTATACGCTTCATGTGATTACGATCTATAACAATGTATTGATTGGACTGTACTGGGATCCAACCGGGCTGCTTTTCACACCAGAGACACCTACACCCCCTCTCCATCGTCCAGTATCTGGCTGCTGTACATTTTGGTTTGGAGCTATTTTGGACTTTGAAATAAAGAAGACAGGCACTGATATTGTGTGTTAAATATAATACACACACACACACAAAAGCACACACGCTTCCAAGAAGTTATTTTCTTGAACAGGGTTAGATTAAGATAAAGTCGGACTGCATCCCAAGGATGTAAATCATGATAAAAACATCTTCTTATTAAAAATAATTAAATATTTAAGATTCCAGTTAGGCCTTAGGGATGGGAGAATAAAACAATTATCCCAGCCTATTATACATAAATATACATTACTTATGAGCTACTGGTCCCATAGGATGGGAAATAGGGGTGGAGTCTGGCACAGGGAGTAGGGTGAGGTTATGGTCAATATACTATGTTAGTATCGAATAGCTTTGGAAACCTCCTCCCCCCACACCTTTCCGACGTTGTATTAGGGGGATCTGTGTCCGACCATTTCTGTAACTTCCTGAAACCAATGAACTGACATTCACACCCACCTCACACCATGACTGGCCAGCTGTGCTAACGTGAGAGAGGAGCCACAGTTGGAACTCCTCTTTCTAGCTCTATTTTTTCGTTCTTGACTAAACTATGTCTGTCACTTTTTGTGTGTACAACAGAGTGCAACACTATGAGACTGTCTATCACATCTTCCTCTTCTCTATGCCTTTTCACTCCATCTTCGAGCGTAGCCTTTCGGAACAACTATAAGCACTTTTGTTTTCTGATGTGGCCAGACAGCACATCATAAGAACTTCTGATCGAGTATAACCCGGCCCTAAGCTGGTTGGTTTGTAAGTGCATCTTATTCTCTCCATTTCGGCCCTACGTTCATATTAAAATGGTGTTTTCCTCACAAATAAAACTGAGCTTTTTCAAAATGGTCTTTAGAGTGGATAAATCTTAAAACTCATCAATATCTTTGTGTTTCAATGTGTATGGGGAAAACTGAGCTTTTGCAAAATGATTACATAAGCTGCCCAGTGAGAGGCTGTGTGGCAGTAAAGTTAAGACAGACTTTCTGTATGATTTTGTCAGACTATGTTGCGGTTATGAAATAAGGATTTTATAACCACAGTACAGCAGCTTAGAAATGACTGCTGGTTAACATAGTATTTATGAGAAGTGATTAAATCACCATTTCATACTTGTTCAGTTGTCTGACAATAGAGAGTAAAAGTGTAACACCAAAGATTGAAGTTTTTTAAGTGTCAAATTCATATCAAATACTGAAATATTACATATTACTATATTAACAACTTGTGGCTACAGTATATGAGTATCGTCCTTCAATATGTGCTGAAACCTTTGCCTCAGAAACATAGAGGTGTATTAGGTGTGAATGTGGGCCTGTGAAGCAGTAGAGAAGCAATGTCAGATAGTTAATTATGATAAGTTTGGACTTGGCTGTGATAACCATGCTCTCAGATCTCTATCGCCTGCTGTACAGCCCTGGGCTCTGAAATATGAAGGACAGCTGACAGAGAGAGGAAGCATGAGGATCTGTTCACCACAGAACTCAGACCAAACAGCGTCAGTAACACAGTGATCTACCATGGCCAGAAGATCTGCGGTATGACATAGGTATGGCAAGTAGGACAATGATCACCAGTGTAATTATACTGTTTAAATCACAACCATCACATGGATGAGCAAATGATTGTCACTATAAAACCTTTGTTGTAAAATCCTATCTGAAAAGCCTTCAACTCATGAGTCTGTTATTCAAATACTGCTGTTTTCAATTTGTACGCCCTGTAATTGAAAATGTAATGTTCAAAAGACGTGGATTGGTGTGGTGTCAGCAGTAATGCAGGTGTTGTATTGGACCGTTGTTGTGAAGAGGGAGCTGAGCCGGAAAGCAAAGCTTTTGATTTACCAGTCGATCTATAGTGGGCACATCTAACTGGTAGGAGATGCCTGGGTAGACCCAGAACACGCTGAAGAGATTTTATAACTCATCTGACTTGGGAATGCCTCAGGATTCCCCAGGAGGAGCTGGAAAATGTTGCTGGGGAGAGGGACGTCTGATACTATGCTTAGCCTGCTGCCACCTCGACCTGGCCCCGGATAAGCAGAAGAAAATGGATGGATGGATGTTCAAAAGAAGTTAGCAATACATTGAAACTGAACTGACAATAGCAGACCCAAACATGCGACATTGGTGAGAAACATTTGCTAACCATAGCACCCCTTAGCAAGAATGGTCCTGTGTTCAAACGAAGTCCATTGGCAATGTGAGGCAATTTTGGCATAGTTGCCAAAGTTGGGATTGTGGGTCACTTGATGCCCACTGCAGAAGTGTAAATTACAAATCCCTTTGCTGATTTGAATTGTTTAATTCAGTTTACAGATTTTTAGTCACTGACTATGCAGTTTGTTCAGTTTTTTCTAACCTGAGCGATTACATTGCTGTTCAAATGCACTTCAGTACGTACATCGGTAAGTGAATGCACCACTGTTCAAATGGACTTCAGCACGTAGAACAGTAGGTAAATGCATCACTGTTAAAATGTACGCTAACTTAGAACGTTTAGTAACGTTAAAGTTATAACGTTATTAATGTAGCGCGTTCCCAGTATCAACTAACCATGAGATACAGCGCCCTGGGTTCTTTTACTTAAACCACCTCTATACTATCACTGTAAAACCTCAGCTTTAAACCATTCTTATTTATTAAACTGACAAAGAGGAAAATTATATGAAATTATATATTTACCCCAAAATTTTAATCAAATCAAATCAAATCACATTCAGTGTTCTTTTAGGGCAGCATTTTATTATCCTAACAAATAAAACACACAATAGCCCTTCTCCTTCGAGAAACTGGAAAATGACATTACAGGCAAGTACCCTTTAAACCTGACTGATGGTAAAATTATGAGACTTTTGCAACACAATACTTTTGGCAAATAAATTCTGGCATGAAATATTCAATAGCTATTACCTCTGTTAACTCTAAATAACACAGTTAGCATGAACTCCAATTGTAGTATAACACTATTAGCTTCCCCTTCTGCAGTAGAAGCAGGGTCAGGCATCCCTTTTTCGCTGGGAGAAGTACCAGGGGCACCACTTCCTTCCACACAGACTGCATCGGGCCTATTATCAGCATGGTTCAATGATTGAAAGGAAGGGGGCAAAATTGACCAGTCACCATTTGTGATTCCTCCGGATGAATAGTGAAGAAGAATAGTCCCGGAAACACTGTGTTCTACTTCACCAGCTGTCTGTTCCTCATTCCATTGTGCTCTTTTCTGAGTAGAGGTGCTGGAGGCTCTTGTGGATAGTCTCTGAGATGAGTATCCCTCTTCTCGAGCTTCTGGTATCCTCACTAGGAACCCTATGGATAGAAGATGGTCTTGGTGGAGCGTTTTTACTATCCCTCTTCCCCCTTCAGGCTTAACTCAATACACAGGTAGGCAAGGAAGCTTTCCAATCACCATATAGGGTTGTAGGTTCCACTTTTCTTTTAACTTGTGTTTTCCTGGAACTCCCAAGGCTCGAACAAGTACCCTGTCTTTTTCTTGCAGGTTGTGGACTCTGACTCTGTTGTCGTAGCCTCGCTTGTTTTTCTGATGATGATTCTTGTGGGAGGCTTCAGACGCTAAGTGGTAAGTGTGGCACAACTCTTCCCTTAGCTTTTACACATACTGGTGGTGCTTTGTAGCATCCTCTCCATCCACAGACATGCAGAAACACACATCAAAAGGCAGGCAAGCCTCTCTACAGAACATTAGGTAATATGGCAAATATCCAGTCACCTCATTATGGGTGCTGTTATAGGCATGCATCATAAAGGACACATGCTGACTCCATCTCTGTTTGTGTTTTGGATTGAGAGTGCCCAGCATAGATAGGAGAGTACAATTGAGGGTCTCCCTGCGGGAGTGGTTCTGGATTTTCTTATCCCCACCATGCTCTTATATCAATAGACTCTCAAAGTCCCGCCCCTGGTTGGAATGGATGCGAGCTGGCAGACCATAATGGACAAAGAATTTCTCCAACAGTACTGTGGCTACTGTCAAAGCCTTTTGATTATTTGTGGGGAATGTCTGTGCATACCGGGTGAAATGGTCAGTGACCACTGAGACATTAGCTACTCCTTCGGAATCCAGTTCAGTCGACAAGAAATCAATGCATACTAAGTCCAGCGGGCCACAGCTCGTGATCTGATGCAATGAAGTAGCCTTGTGAGGCAAGGTCTTCTGAGCCACACACCTCCTGCACGTTGTAATATACTGGTCTATGTCAGCAGCCATTTTGGGCCAGAGGAACCTATCCCACAATCATGCAATGACTGTAGTAGTAGATGCCGGTGCTTTTCTGGAAGTACCAACTGGAACATTTCTTTCCCGGTCGACTTCACTATCCTCCTGTACATCCGTTCTGCTGCTGTAGCTTTTCTCCTTCTCGCTGAAGAAGAAAGGTCTCTTGATGAGTGCTCTGAATAGTGCAGGGCCACCTTCCTGCTCTTATTTCCTGTTTCACTCTCCCAATTGCTTCATCTAAGTTTTGTTCCTTTTGTACATCTGTACCACTCAGCTGGGCTCCACAGGGCTTTCATTCAGCCAAACTGTGTACACGTACATGTCTGGGATAGCAGAGGGTAATGCCCCTATCTGATCCATGCACTGGTCTAGAGAATCAGAGACACTCATTTTTTTGCATAGGGCCTCTACTCCTGACGGAGGTATCCACCCCTCATCTCCTGTGCTCACATTCCTGGACAGCAGGTCTGCATCAATGTTCTCTCTGCCTGGCCTGTATGCCAAAATTATAAGTGCACAGGGCTGCCAGCCACCTATGGCCAGTGGTGCTGAGTTTGGCAATCGTGAGAACATACAGTAGGTCAGAGGATTGTTGTTGGGGTTTCACTGTGAACTTAGCCCCATATAGGTAGTCATGAAATTTGTCGACTACTGCCCATTTCAGCACCAGAAACTCCAGTTTATGGATAGGGTAGTTTCTTTCAGAGTTCCTCAACTTCTGACTGGCAAAAGCTACGGGACGCAATCCTTTTGGATACTCCTTGTTGAGCACCATGCCCAAACTATCAAAGCTGGCATCCACGTACAGTATATAGGGCTTTGTCGGGTCTGCAAAGGCCAGGACAGGAGCATGTGTGAGACAGTGGATTATCTTCTGAAAGGCAGCAGTGCAGGCTGGGGTCCACCGATCTCCAAAAGGTTCCAATTTCTTAAAGTAGGTTGCCCTGTGCATCGCTGTTTTCTATCTCACTGTGAGGACAGGTAGCCTTTTGTCAGGTCTGTCAGCGGTCTCACAATAGCTGAGTAATTAGCGAATAATTGTCTATAATACCCATAATAAAAACCCAGGAAAGATTGCAGGGTCTTAAGATTGGTAGGCTGCTCGAAGTGGGCGACTGCCCTGATTTTTTCAGGTTCGGTAGCTATCCCAGAGGCTGACACAATATGGCTGACATATTTGACCTGGCAGAATTGACATCAGTGGATAACTTAAGGCCGTATTCCTGCAGCCAGTCAAGCACTTTAAGGAGGCGTTCCTTGTCTTTCCTCCAGCGTCCTACCAAATACTATCAGGTTGTCAAGGTACACCAGACGCTGCAGTTTCATGTCCCCCACAGCCTTCGCCATTAGCCACTGAAGCGTGGCTAGGGCTCCTGTGATGCCCTGAGGCATGCGTTCAAACTGAAAGAACCCCAGCGGGCATATGAAGGCTGTTTTCTCCTTGTCTTCTTCAGCCATCACGATTTAGTAGTAGCCATTTCTTAGGTCCAATACAGAAAACCAACGACTCCTTGTCATACAGTCTAGGGCGTCATCAATTCTAGGGATGGTGTACTGGTCAGGGATGGTCCATGCATTAAGAGTGCAGTAATCTGCACATCCTGATTGAGCGGTTCTATTTCCCGCTACCACAATTGGCCAAGCGTATGGGCTGCGTGACTCCTTAATTATTCCAGCAGCGAGTAGCTTTTGCAGGTGGCACCACACATCATCTATATCCGCTTGCGCAAGGCGTCTTGAGCATTCTTGGAAAGGTTGAGGGTCACTGATACGAATTGTATGTTCCACACCTTTCGCCAGCCCCACATCCCATTCTCCAAGGTAAAATACTCCAGCTCTTCCTGATCACTTGTTAGTGAGTCTCTCCTTCCAAGGACTAGGGATGAGGGACTCCCCAAAGTTGAATAATCCAGAATCCATTGTGTTAGACACCTCATCTCTCTGGCGCTCAGCCAGTAGACAAGTTTACAAGAATTTGCCAAAAAGATCACAGTTAGGCTACATACTGACAGCTTTCGTTTTAGCTTGTTCTTAACAATTCGCTATTAGCTTTCACAGGTGCTGTGGTTGTGTAAAACAGCAAAGGTGGAAATATCACTTGTACTTTTTCTACTTTTTAAAATGTTACCTTCACTTCACAGCAATTGCAGCCAATTGAAAGAATATAAATAGACATCTCATACTTACATCTCTGTGCTGACCATCACCGGCGACCGTTTCATTCACGACTTTCAGTAGCAAATTGCATGCTTCCTCCTTCTTATGCGAGTCAAAATAACAATCTTTATACCGTGCATCGAGCATGGTTGCCACGGAATAAAATGCGATACTGCGCTGAGCCAGGACACCGTTCACAGCAAGCTGTAAGGGGTGTGCCATGCACAGCAAACTTGGTACACTGAACTCCATCACTGCTTTGGACATGTTGTGTGCATTGTCCCTTACCACTACATATGCTTTCTCCTTTGGGATTTTCGACTTCCCGAAAAATACCTACGACTGGGCATCGTGTAGTGTGGCTAAATGTAGTCCACAAATCTGCGGAACCCGACATCTTCAACAACAATCTTCAACAGTCATCATATCTTAACATCACTTGTTGTCAGCTTACCTCATGCATTTACGTGATTTTCCTTTCAGTAAAGCAAATGAAAAATAATCAATTTCTTGTTCAGGTAAAGTAATCCAGTTAGAGAAAGGAGATTTGTACTTCAGCAGTTCAGGTCAAACTTGCAATTTTGCAAAATTCCCGTGATTTCTCCGCATAAGGCATTACGGTACAAAGTAAGCCTTTCCAAAACTTGCTTTATCACCAAAAATAACTTCTCATTTACAGTTAGAAAGTGTCTTCAACCTCTCCTCTTATCATCAAAACAAACCCTGTGTGTGTGTGTGTGTGTGTGTGTGTGTGTGAGAAATATACCTTGCTTTATATACAATTTATGACATTAATAAATATATTAAAATGTTACAGTAGGTGTATTTCTCTCTTGTGTTTTTGATTGTAACTGCCTGCCAATATAGGCCATAATACTGAATCTATTTAGGTTTTCTACATAAAAGATATTGCTTAATGTAATATATTAGCCATTCATAATACCAAAGACAGGCTTTACATATTAATTTCATGCAAAATTAAAAAAAATAAATCATTGTCTGCAATATAAATGCACAATTATGACATTATCTTCATGAAATAAAACTGGACCCAGGTAAGATGGCTGCCATATGGTTGCATCCCAGAATGGCAAGTTATTATGACACGTCACATCTAGTGTTTTATATCTATGCATACAACAGTAAGTGAACGCATCACTTTTTATACTGCTGCAATGTTCAGCGTTGATTCAGACTGTCAGTCTGTTTGAGGTCCAAGCTGCTACTTTCAGTTCAGTACAAAACTAGGCCTATACAAGCACTGTACGTAAGGTAAACTCAGCAGCCACTTATTTTCAACAGCGTATCAGATTATGATTGCTTCTGTGGCTTACACAGTCTGAACTGACAACAATGCTTTCAGTCACCAGTGAGAGGAGCTACACTGGTAAAAGCTAAGAGCTACTAATTTAGACAGTGAGGAGAGTGATTCAGTATAGTCAGTTCACTTGGAAGGTTTGGTGTTAAAGATTTGTTTGTTCATGTACTGAACACCTTTAACCCACCGGTCCAAAATTATTTTTTGATAAACACAATGTTTACAAAACTGCTGATGAACACATTTTTCACAAACTGTAAATGAGTAGATTATTATTATTGTGCCATTCATGCATGGAGGGAGTCAGATATGGACTCTCGTGCTATTTGGCACAAAAACATGAACCCTGAAGTAGCCATCCAGTGAGAATTTTTTATTATAATGAATAGGATGCCACCATGGAGCATGGTATGCAGTTTTTGTTTTGAATGTTTGTTTGTGAATGTGTTTGGTCTGTCTGTGTGTTAGTTACTACAACCATAGACCAGTTGTGATTGTAACACACCCCTAAGGTGTAGGTGTATTAATAAATGGTTATAATGCACAAACATGACTATTTGTTGTGCTCAGAGCCACGCTGCAGAGAGAGCAACAGGGCTGTCTCTGACTTCCCCTCCCAGCATCTATTTCAGCAGCAAGCCATGCAGAGAGAAAGAGAGGGAATTAAAGAAAAGCAGACTGAAGCATTTCTAGCTCATTCCAGCATTATGGCACATTTCCATTTTTCGCCTCGGTCTTAATCTCCATTGAGTGACTGTCATCACCCTCCGGCAGTAATTAGGCATGGACTCTGGACAACAACAGATGAGCCGGTCTAGCTCGTCTTGAGAAGCAAATTACCTTTAGCTTATGGTAAGCAATATTCCGTGCCAGGCAACTTTTACTGCTGATTAGCAATTAGCCCAAACTAGCGGCAGCCGAAGCGCTAATGTTTAATTTGCTCTTCTAATGATATACGGCGTTGTGGTGCAGGCGGGTGGGGATGGAAGGAGGCTTGGAGACGTATGGATTTCTACTTAATTCCTTTTCATTTATGACCTGACAGGCCCGCAGGTAGGAAAGGGAGGAAATTTCTTTGCGATTAGTAATGGCTGCTCCTCAAAGGGAAGGCAGCATGCGAATGCTAAGAAGGCACACACACACACACACACACACACATACTGTCTCATTTCTGGGCCCTTCCCAGCACATTCACTAGCTCAATTATTCACAGTGAAGTTTGAATAATAACAGCATTTTCTCTGAGAAAACAGAGTGATTACTGTGCATGTCTCGTCCTTCTGTTAGAAGAAGCAGTTGTTGTGAATATGAGCTAAAACATACCTAGAGAGCCATTACAGAGACCCCTCTAGTAGATGCCTTGTGGCACGCTGTCACTATAATAATGTTGTTTCAGCTATGAAGCCTGTGGCCTTTGGAAAGATCAGGAGGAAATAAGGGAAGTGACATCTGTAAACATCTTAATCTTGAAATGAGGAGGAGATTCTGCGCTGAATATGTGTTTATTATAATGTGTGGCAAAAAAAAGGTGATTTGTAATCTCTGGGACCAGTCATTTAGAGGTGACATTTTGTGCGACAACACCCTCAGTCCAACTTCAAGTTCAAACACATGTTGTTGTCTTTGGGTTATAAAGGCGCAGCAGTGCAGTTTAAACAAGCTTTTGCTGACTTGTGCTGAGGTAATATGTGTACTGTATGAGGCAGTGGCTCTTTAGCTCATAATACCTTGTTTACTGCAGAGACTCTGCTTGTTTGCAAACACAAGCAGGCAGTGTCAGAGGAGGCTCCAGCAGCTCCCAGAGGACCGCCATAATCTGGGGCGGATTCCTATTTAAACTAAAACGTGCTAGTGGGCCGGACTCGACAAATCAGGTGGACTGGACAAGTCTCTGGTGGGCTGTGTCTGGAACAGGGGCTTGTTAAAAAGTGCAATGGGCGCTGTGGGAATAGCCCATCTACCCTCGGGGTTAGGGACTCCTCCTCTCTAATGAAGCTGGAGGATGAGGCTCGTTACGTGCTGCTGGCTGTTATTCACCAGGCCGCGACTTTCTCACTCTCGCCCTTGTTTGCTCTTCCACTGGCTGTAGTGCAGCGACTGCAGTGTGGAACCAATCAGGCGAACCATTTTGGGTCCTCTTTTTTCTTTCAAACTGCTTCAGCGTTATATATGTTTCAGAGGGGAGTGATTTAGAGAAGATGTGGCCCTGCAGAAGTTGAGACAAATTGAGGCAGTCAGGGCTGCTGGTGAACATCCACAGTTTGGACAGCTGTAGCGCTTAGATGGTGACGATAACAATAAGACTAGTCTAGTGGGTCATTAGAGCTCTAACAGTGACAATCGCTCACACACTGGCCTCAGAATTGTTGGAGGATTCTTTACAGCAGTGGATCTCAAACATGGAAACACAACAGGCTGCAGGTTTTTTTTTACTCTAAATGTAACAAATATACATTTTCCATATATAGAGATCTAGTATATTGACATATATTATACGTGTAAGATTTTTTTATGCGATGCTATAGATAGTATGCTATACTCTGAAGAGAGGATGTGCATTAATTTCAGGTAACCATATGACTTTGACAGGACAGCCTAATTGATATACTTTTTATTATAAATCTGCAACATATTGTGGAATATATGAAACAATATATTTGCTGATGTCACAAACTTCTGTATCAATCAGGATTTTTACAATGTTTAAATCAAAATCTGATGACAGTTGTTGGGTTATTTGCTTATGTTACCAGGCTACTGTTAAACTTGAAAAAAACCCCAACTTAAGTATGTTTTTATCCAAACTTTAAAGCAGCTATAATCAATATTTTTATAATCACGATGTATCAAATGGTAATGTGGAAAATTATTATTTTTATTTAAACTCAAAAAAATAAAATATTTTACATATAGCACGTATTTTTTTAAAGACAAATAAAATAGCAAAAATATCATGCATTTCAGAATGTGGAATGAAATCACACTTGACCCTCTGTGTGGCTGTACACCAGCACAACAGTTATTTGGATAATGGATCCTCTTTTTGTGGTTTTACAAACCTTCGCTGACTTGTTTTCCAAGAAGTGGCTTTCCTGTATCATTACTACCAATATTATCAGTATCAGCCTTACCGGATTTACCTGATCAATCACTGTATTTTCATTAAAAACATCTAAAAAAATGTTCACAAAATACAGATATAATAACTTCAACAAATACTATACTATGGAATACAATTAGATTTATCATACTGACAGCAGTTTATAATCAGAAAACATTGAATTACATAGTAATTTTCAGTTTTTGTCTTCTATCTTGCCTTCATCAAGGTGGTGCCTGAGGCTTTTTCCAGTTTCCTTATACTGTATACAACACATTGATCTGGCATGTGATCGATACATCACTGTAGATACCATGAATACAAAACTTTACACTCACCTTTTTCTTTAAAAATACTATTTACAAAATCTTTGTAATTGTCCCTAGTTTATACAAATACTATAAGAAAAATATCTACAACCATCAACACAGAGTATAACATTACAATCAATTTTCTGTGGTATCTATGGTGATATATCGTTCACATGACAGATCAATGTGTTGTATATAAGGTAGCCGAAAACAGCCTCAGGCCACCACCCTGATGACAGGATAGCAGGATAGCCGAAAATGTTAGGTGAATTAAGAACGGTGGTACTGGGAGTTGTGCAACGTGTTACTGTTACTGTTCTGCACCTCACTGTGTGTGTGCTCTCAAAGTAAGAAATTGAAAATTAAAAATGACCTTAAATGGACATTTCTATTGATCAGTAGAGCATGGTTTTGAAAGATACTTAAAAAGTCATCAGACCTTTGCAGGGTTGTTAATTCTCATCATTCTGTTTAATAAGCCCTTAAAAACTAAATTAAACTAATAAAAGTTATAAAAGCTTCACCACAAACAGGACACATACTACAAGTGGTTATTCTGCCGCTAACTTCCTGGAAGGTAGTCACCTAAAAAGGTCTGGTTCTGAAAACTGCAGTACACCCTGTGAATTTTTTTTTCTTAATTTTTTGGCCTAACATATCTCAACCATGTGCTAGAGACCATTAAAGGGTATTTATGAATATTCAATATTATACAGAAATACTTAATATTTGATACCAAGTTTTCAGGGGCTTTAAAACATTTCTTAATACAGAAATGGTGTGGTCAAATTTTGTAATAAAATACTGAAGAAAATGTATTATGTATTAACATAATTATATTTTTCAATATGTCAATATACTTATCAGACAAGACTATACGGTATTGTTGCAGTTAAGTTAGTGTGAGAACCTTACTATACACAGCAGTGTGATCATTCAGGATGGGGACGGAGTAAATACAGCCTGGTTACTGTTGCGTACCAAAATGCACATACATTCATCATTTCACAGATCCCCAACAAAAAAACATTAGAAGCAAATGAATTTTAAATATATGAGGTCATGTGGGTTATCAAGAAATGACGATCTATAGTTCTGAGCTGCCCCATGTTGTTTTCACTTCGATTTACCCATTTCATTTTGTATTTTTAACAGTGGGCTGACACGCCAGGCCCATCAGCTGGCCAGACCAGGAATTCTCCCAGTGCTCCCGATGGACAATCCACGCCTGAAAGTAGCTCAAGTAACTCAAGTAACTCAAAATTGTACTTAAAAACAGCACTTGAGTAAATGTATTTTGTTACCTTTAACTACTGTCTATAGCCCAATGATAAGACACACACACACACACAAACTCACACCAAAATACAACATGTGATGTCTATAATGCTGTATGAATGTGTCCCAGTGTTCAGTTCAGAATGGCCGTCATGTGGTGGTGAGGTGTATGATGGAGACCCAGTGACAAACAGAAACACAGCTGCGGAAGTTTACAGCTGGAATAGTGAAAGTGGAAAAAAGTAAACCCAGCTGTAAATTTCAAATGATACATAGAAAAACACAGCAGTGTGCTACACTCTCCGGTTATTTGACTTTATATTCTTATTCCCATGCACACTCTGCTGAGGTGCGGCTGTTGTGTATGTTGCTGTTGTGAAAGTTCAAAAGCAAGGCATCTTTTTTTTCTCTTTCCTCTTTCAAAGTCCACAAACTCAACTTTTCTCCAACCTGTGCTGCAGGTTTGCCCAGACTCTGGGGAGAGGTAGCATGGAGGAGGAACAGGGAACTCTCACTCATCTCCTCACACAAAAACACAGAAAAAGACTGACAGGCAACTGGTTCAAAGCTCCCCTCTCCTCTCTCCCTCTCCTCTGGTGCAGAATTTCAATGCTCCATTTTTGTTTCTTTTTCCCCCACAAAGATTTTTTTCAATGATTCTCTGTCAGCCTCTCAGAGCACCCCCTGCTCATTGATGAATTAAGATAGACATCAAAACTATGGCAACACTGTGCGTAAGAATTGTATTGCAAACGCAAAGGCATTTCCTTTGTTCTGTCTTTAGAAAACATGCAAAATGTGAATTTGCTGCACACAAGGGAATTGCATGTTCTTTGCAAAACAAGATAGGACTAACCAGGCCAGGTAACATGGTGTCACCAATGTACTCAACAATCCAATGCAACACTGGAGTACATTAGAAGCAGCATTGTCACAGTTTCCTTCATTACACCATCTTATTTGTACATATAATTATATCCCAGTTGTGTATCAAAGTAGATATAGATGTGTACTGTAGACATGATAGTCAATTTGAAAACGTTTAAATAGAATAGGAATAGTAGTAAATATATGAGTATGGCCACCACTGAGTCAGTATCCAGTGCCCAGGTCAGGCACTTGGCAAACTTTCATAAATATTTTCTGATCTGATGGCAGTGGTGGAAAGTAACTACAATTTTGAGGTACTTGAGTATTTTCATTTATACTTCATTCATACTACTTTATACTTCTACTCCACTGCATTTCAGAGACAGATATTGCTCTTTTTTATTTGACAGCTGTAGTAACTTTTCAGATTAAGAATTTACATAAAAGCATATGAGCTTGTAAAATACAACACATCTTTAATAATACAACAAGTATTAAAGATAAAACCAGTGATTTTCAACCTTTATGGCTTGTGACCCCTTGAAAAAAAACAGTGTCTAATCGGGGTCCCTGGTCACAGGTTTTAGATGTCTATAAGTTGTTAGCAGTTCCACCAAAGAGTGTTTTCCCCTTTAAATGTTTAATTTAAACTGTTTGAGGCCCAAAGAGGTAAAATAACAAATTTATTATATCAAAAAAATATCGTAAAAAAACAAAGATCAGAAAAAAAATTCAAAACATCAGTACAGATTTGTGTGTCAGAACTTTGTTTTTTCAGTCACAGGTGCCAAGTACTTTTACTTGTGATACTTTAAGTACATTTAGAAAAATCTTCTGTATGTTTACTCAAGTCATCTTTTAAATATAGGACTTAAATCGTACTGACTAAACTGACAAATGAACAAAAAATGATTCATATGAGAGTTTTCTGATCTGCCACCATGGTTTGGTTAGGCATAGGCAACTAACAGTACTCTGTTTGAAAAAGATGGTGGTCATGGTTAGAAAACCCCAACATTGGCTGTTGGAAAGAAACAGCACACGAATAGTGGTCTCTTATGTGTCTGTGTTTCCAGGTCTCAGCTATCAACTTGATGAGCAATTTGTTATTATTACTGAGAGGAATGATCAAAAAAACTACGAAAATAGGAGCCAAGTTGTAAGAGACTAGTCAGTAATAATCTCAAATTTAGTCATTATTATTGTACAATTGTACATTGTTTATTGTGACTGACGATACCGATGCAGCAGGGAAGAATGATCTGGTAGTGACAACAGTTTCTTTTAGATTTCCTGCCAAATCTGACCTTGTGACCCTCGATGTAAAATGAAGCCCACAGAGGCTGTAAATGTTCTTAGTAATATCTTGTTTGTTAATTGCAGTTACACTAAATGTACTCTTGATCACAGCTTCATCACAAATTCACATTTCTGTCCACACTTCATGCAGTCCAGGACGTCTGACCTCCTCATTACCTTTGTTCAGTCCACCCAGAGCTGTGATGGACTTCAGGGTCACAGTTGTGGGCCAGCTTTGTTATCAGGCCCTGACTACCCTGTGGCTGCACCGAGAGGGACCCTGGCTAAGGGTCCTCAGCTTTCCACCACAGTGATAAGGAAAGGTCAGTGCGCTCAAGTCATCTTGCTGCCAGAGGCTGGTGAACATATCTGACAGGCAGGAGGATGCAGTGATACTCCTCCATTTTAAGATGCTCCAGCAAGGATCTGACAGTGGGGTGGCCAAGTTCAATGTCAATGCATGTTGACCTAAACGTATACACAGTATATTATGGTATGATAAAATTCATTCTATTACTTTGAAAGCTTGTTTGACATAATATCAGATACACCTGTGTCTTGATTTCACAATATGATAAAAGAGGCTGCTTCAGTGCTAACAATCAGACATTTACAGAGTGACAACATTTACATGCACTATAATAGTGTTATAGTCATGACTCATTTTGTATTTATAAGTTCAAAGTAAATTAACAAAATGAGTATCAGTATCAGTATTGAGTCACAGCTGCATACTACATGGTAATTCTAACCATGTTTTGAGTTTGTACTGCAGCACATACACTGGAAAAAAAGTAATACCAGAATTTTGAGCATGGTATTACTGGACACTTATTGTCCCAAAATGCCCTAAAAGTGACAACAGTGACAATGATTTTACTAAATTTGCAATAGGTGTACTAACCTTTTTAGTTTGTGACCTCTTAAGACAAATCAGAATCTACTCACAATCACTTGTGGCCTTAAAGGGAAACTCTGGTATTTTTAAACCTGGGCCCTGTTTTTACAAGTTTGGGGTCTAAATGACTAATACTTACCATTAGTTTTGGAATTGGTCCAGTAGATCGCCTCCACCAGCATCCGTGAATGGGCTACAATGCTGCAAGGTAATCCTTGCGGGCAATTGCGTCTGTCCACTAAAAGTGCTTGTTTTTGCCACTGACAGACTCAGACTGTTACTGTTATAAGTGTCTGACAACATTATGGAAAGGATCCCTACAGAGACAGACCGTTTGTTAAAGAGTAAGATCAATTTTATCTTCCTGCAACAACTCAACCTCTCGTGAGATTTCAGAGCGAGACTTTTCCTTGAGCGAGACTTTCTGTTTCTGATAAAACAAAAAGGATCTTACTCTTTAACGTTGCAGCCATGCAGCCCATTCGCAGATGCCAGCGGATGCCTTACTAATGGTAAGTATTAGTCATTTCGACCCCAAAATTTGTAAAAAATAGGGCACGTGGTTGTGCACACCTCCAATTTTTGTGACTAGGCCCATGCAGTTTTCATTTCATCATGTAAACCCGGAACACAAAACAGAGGTTAAATTTTAGAATACAAAGGACTGGCTTGATACCTCAGGAGACTGTGCCCTCCACAGCCGACTGAGGAGGAAACTTTTGCTGCAGAGAGTGGGACCTGTTGGTGACAGACTTGGAAAATAGATTTGTCTACGGGTGAGAGTGATCCCGGCTGT
The DNA here is from genome assembly GCA_008360985.2 of Macquaria ambigua. Classification (NCBI taxonomy): domain Eukaryota; kingdom Metazoa; phylum Chordata; class Actinopteri; order Centrarchiformes; family Percichthyidae; genus Macquaria; species Macquaria ambigua. The sequence goes on from VMKM01000748.1 coordinate 184,172, forward strand.
GTAGCTACAACAAATTAATTTGCAGAAACTGTTAACTTTGTTGTTCTGCTGACTTTGTTTTACCTTCCCAAAATCATAAACATATAAAATGCTTGTGAGGGATTACAGTATGTTTGACCCACCAGCAATAAACACTAGCATCTGTTTATATCTCATCCTGGACCCACTATGATCTGAAATTACAATGATAGCTGAGAGAAAAAGCTGCAATTGTGTTGGATAATTAGCTCCATGTAAAAAATATCCCAATATGAAAAGAATGTGACATTCGGAGTAGTGTTTCGGTCAACTTGCAGAGCAATTAACCATAACTGGAGTCTCTATCATCCAGCGATACCGGTAGTCGATGAAAACTGCATGGTGTGTATCGTGTCATTTTATTCTTATGATTCAGAAACTTGCAGGCACCCGTTTGCTACTACTTCTACATGGAAAGCTATCCACAGCCTCACTCATGTAAACAAATGGCGTGCAAGTTGCCTGGATGTACATCCCTATGAAGTTAGCCATAATGACCATTTCAGGCAGCTACTTTCTGTGTTTACTTTTTAGTCAGATTCTGAGACAAGCGTTTGAAATGATTCACGTTACAACGAAGGTGGCAAGTGCAAAGTTAGCATGACCCGTAGAGCCACAATAGCCACAATTATAGAAAATACGCTAGGTTGAAATAAACCAGAATTATCCTTTAAGATTTGGTTAAGTTTAAAAGAAGCAGTAATGATTAAAATAAACCAACTGATGGTACCAGATGGGACATGAATAGTGGTCTCTGCTGTCAGGTCACACAATTTGCTGACCCTACTAACCACCCCAACCTCTTCCATAAGATGGTGGGCACTGACCAACCCCCCAACAGCACAATCCTTTTCCCTGTTCATGTGCCACTACGTTTACCCAGCACCCACACACACAAACCAATATTTCTTCCCATCCTACACATCCCTCCCCCACTCACTGTGTTATTCCTGATTAACCGTAAACGAGCAAATATTTTCCCAGTGTTCGCCAGGTTAGATCCCCATTTAATTAAACTGGCTCATTATGTTGCTCTCTGATTAGTGGAGGAGAATCAATTATTCAATTCACAAACATGGGCCGCAGGAGCTGGAGGTGCACAACGAGCTGCTCATTTAATTCCAAGGACACTAATTAGCTACAAAGCAAGCAGTAACTTTCTTTCCCTTTTTTTCCTCCCCTGCCTTCTTTTCCAATTACCGCACATGCAGGACACTTAAAGTTAGCAAGCAGAGGAGGAAGAATCACAGGCCAGGCTGTGGGTGCTGTTTTAAGGAGGTGTTTTGGGAACAGGGATGGGAGAGGGGTGTGGTGGGTCAATCTTTGCCTTATTTAGCAAGATTCTCCTCTAGTTAGTGAGGTCAAGAAGGAGAAGCAGGCAGGAGGGAGCTTATTTGCTGATATGTAGATCACAGAGCCTAAGCATTCAGGAAACAACCCCAGGGATTTGCGGATGTGTCGAGCCGAGGCCGCTTACTTTTGTTCTCTGCAATCAAACAGCGGGCAATTATCCGAATTATTGACAGCAGATTTCTCATTTCAACTGCAAATTAAGGCTATCAATAAAGCTTTCTGATGCAAAAGTGACTAATTAACCAACGGAGTGGAGCTCTGAAGCCTTGATATAAATAAATAAAAAAACTCCAGTCGGCTGCACGTTGTGGAAACACAGGGGAACTAATTAGTTTAATTATCAAAACAGCTAATTAAAATTACACAGTTGCCTAATTAGTTCTGTGCTTCTTGCTGTCTCCTTCTCTCCCTCTTTCTTTTTTCTTAGTTGCCCTCTCACTCTTTAATTGACAGGTTGAAGTTAAATATAAAATAGGAGGAAAGAGAGTGGTGTGTGTGTGTGTGTGTGTGTGCGTGTGCGCTGGAGGTTTTTTCTATGCATGTGTGCTTGGAAGGAAGCAGGAGAGCACAAACAGCTCCTACTGAATATCTCCTCCTGTGACAGAATACTATTAGCAGAATAGATGACTGTTGTCCCTTTGGTGAGAGGGTCCAAATTTTCCTCCCATTAATCTGTCCCCAGGATCGGAGACGGGTGGGGCGGGGTGAAGAGGGGAGAGAGGCAGTGACAAACGTGGGGTCAAAGCTAACAGCAGACCTTCTGTCTCTAGAAAGTCTTTGTTCAAAGCAGATACCTGTGATACGACGACAGTGATACTTTCAAATGACATATAACAACACGGCCTGGCTGAGAATATTGAATGCACAATAAATTGTGAAATCACAATATCAACGATGAAAGCATTGTGTGTTGGGTGTTAAATTATTTGGCAAAAAAAGCTGAATAATAATTTTGTAACTTAGACTATTTGTGCAGTACTTACCTCAAACTTGGTGCAGCCTGTCTGCACTGCATCTTTCCTCACCACTTCCTGTCAAACCCACAACAATGTGATACTCAGTAGTGGTAATTATAGAGTAGTGTAATTAATTGTAAAGTATATTTACTCAAGTACTGTACTTATATTACTGTAGTATATTTTTGAGATACTTGTACTCTCTTTAAGTATTTCCATTTTATGCTACTTTATACGTCTGCTCCAATACATTTCAGAGGGAAATATCCAATATATTTATCTAACAGCTTTAGTTACCAGTTGCTTTTCAGATGAAAATTTTACATAAAAATACATATGATCAGTTTATAAAATACAACACAAATATTAAACCAGTGGTTCCCAACCTTTTTGGCTTGTGACCCCTTACAATAAAGCAGTGTCTGTCTGGGGCCCCTTGTTAAACGTCAGATTTCATTTCAATTACTGTTTGAGGCCCATAACTCTCCAATATTTCACTAAAAGGCAAAGATTAGAGAATAGTCTGAAAAAATGAATCTGAATGTATGGAGCAGAACTTCTTTTTTAACCCAATTTCCTGCTTCATTAATGATCTCACAAGCCCTCAGATTTATCTTGTGACCCCTTGGAAGGGCCCAGCCCCTTGGTTGGTAACCACTGCATACCTAACTATTATTTTTATTTATTTCTTACTGTATTTCTATGTTCTCTAAGCTGTCACTGGAGCTTTTGCAACAACATGAACAATTTTTCCACTTCATCTAGCTCTAGCATTTTAATTACAAAAATGTGTTGTGGGGCAATACTGTCCATCAAAACCCCTCTAAAGCTGGGGGCTTACGAGTGGCAGATAAAAAAGAATGGTCAAAATTGAAGTATCAGAGACTGAGATGGTCCCTAGTATGGGTCAAGCTCCAAAACCACATTTCCCATACTGCAACTGGATAGAGTCTTTCATTAGACCGTCCTTGCCTGAAAAATGCCCATGTCTTTCAAACTCCAGAGCTCCCAGTTTGTAACACAGGTTTTATCACTATGACAACCATCCACTATTATTAAATTAAAATTCAGAGAGGTCCAGTTAGAGAAAATGTCCTCAAGCAAAGGTCTGGAACATCATAATGTCTGACTTGCCTTATGATTCAGTGCCATTTATATATTGAAGTAGCAGTTATATTAGCATCTATATGTAGTCAACAACTGGCTGTCAAAACAAATAAAGAAAGTACAATTCAATAATATTTCAACAATTAAACTAGAGGCATTATAAATAATAAGTACTCTAATAATAAATCAGTGTTCTTTTTTCATTTCATGTAAAATAAGGGCTGCGTTTAAAAATAACATATAACAGAGAGCTTTTGAAAAATGTGCTTAATTTTCGAAAAATGAAATAAAAAGTGTAGCTTGAGTTTCCCTTTTTCTTCTTTTTTTATTAACTCCATTTTCACTGTCTACTTTTCTCATTTTAGAGCACGCCATGTGAAATTACTTTTCTCTGACTCACTTAGTTCTCCAGCTGTTGTCTCTGTTCTCGTCTCTCCTCTGTGTGTATCTCGAGTCGCAACGCTTATCGGAATGCACAGATTTGATTTGCTGAGTAGCATCACATGAGATGATTTACAATGCATGCAATTGGTCTGTGAGTTTCCTGGGCCGCTAAACCAGTGGCGTAAACTCTAGAAAAGCTGCACCAGTTAAAATAGAAACGTCAAACTTTAATATATCTCAGTAATTTATCGGTTATAGGTCCGGGTTCAGATAGGAAGGCGTCTGGGTCCGAACCCGGACTGTGGTCCGCCTATTAGTGACCTTGGCACTATTGTATGCATATCGTCCAGTACTAACAATGAAGAGTAAACTGATGTGGAGGTGTAAGATTGGTGAAGTGCCTCTTTATGATTTGGGTCTGTTTTGGGGCTGAGTTTAGGTCAGATATATGCTTCCTGATTTTGTTATATCATCCAATGATGCCCCAGAATCCCAGATTTCTTCACAGGTCACTGTTCATGGTTAAGGTTTTGGTAGGGGTTTCACAAAATCTAATGTAAAACAAACAAAAACAAAACTTGATCGAGTCCACATGTTCAACATCTTTTTAAAAAATGAATGAAGCTGTCCAACAAGGTTTCCTCGCCCCCAAAGGGAACTAGACTGACCTAAACAACCAGCCAGTAAGGTCTGGGGATGTTTAGATACTTACTGCCTGATCAGCCATCAGCAGATTATGTGTCAGGTGTGATGTGTTCATCCCCTCCAGCTAAAGAAGGTGCTTATCAGCAGCCTCCCAGCATGTAAATGGTCCAGGCATTGCCGACCAGGAGCCTTTTCGGCCAGGGGTATTTTTAGCCAAACTAATCAGGGAGCTTATTATTTTTTGGGTTCACAAGAACTTTGAACTGCAGACTCTCCTGGCCTAAAACATTCATGAAGGAGAGTCTATCGGGGGACTTCCTCGAGGTTGGAGAGGTCAGAGGTTGGTGTTATCCCTACGGCAACCACAGAAAAACAAATTATATGTGTTAAGGGTGCACTGCTTGTACATTTATTGTATATGTTTAATGTAGCATGCTGTGGGTGTAACTGATTTATAACTGGGGGAGGCATATTGACATATACAGCCAGGTGGAGATATATGGGATTTATTATCTGTTCCAATTTAAAAAAGCTTAGCAGTGTAAAGTAACCAGGGTCTATTAGTCTATTAATGTTGCATGGAAAACATGGCTTCCAGTGTAATTGGTCATACTAATAAAGATCCAAGGCATAAAGTGGTATTTTAAAATGTAAAGGCAGAGCTCTACTGTAAGTCTCTCTGTTAGTGATTAAAACGTTTCCTTGGCATTGAGGAACCTACTTGGAAATCAACTTCATTATTATTAATGGATAATAATTGAGTTGTTGTGGATGTACTTGTAAATCTCTGGACCTTATTAGATTTTGAGTGAATAGGATGGCCCTCAGAAAAGAAAGCCTTGTATATATTACGCGATCTAGTTGGGGCCAGCTGGTGAGGCAAGCATGTAGATTACAGGATGAATTGCAATGAACTGCAAAGCGCTGTTCGATTTGAATTGTCAGTGTGGTTCCTCCATTTGACTCATACAGAGACCATTTTGGCTCAGATAGAGCACAGGCAGATTCGATCAGGTCCTTATTTGTTACAAGTTGCATTGCTTGCAACTGGATTCAATAGGTACCAATAGTGATGTATGTTATGTTATGTGTATGTTATTTTTTAAACATTAGGATACCTGGGTTTTCTGCACTGGTCAGCAGTGAGGTATATGAGTATGAGAAAAGCATATAAAACATGCCCAGCTTCCTTCCCCTGCCTGCTGTTTGATACCATGAATGGTGTATTATTTCTATCATTTTTCTGACTTTCTGGAGGAAAAAGTAATTTTATCTTGTAAAGGGATGTATTTTTTCTCTGCCCTCCTGTCCCCCGAGTGGTGTATATTGTTCTGGGATGAAGAACTCTTCCTGCTGCATTGATACATCATTGCAGCCAACCGCAATCACTGTCAGCAGAGACCAATTTTGGCCACATCCACTCTGACCATGACATTTAAGAAAAATTAATCCCACTTTAAGCCTTCGAAGAGAATTAACTCTGCTGCTGCAAAAAAAGACTATCATCAAACCTCTACAGAGGGTCGGCTGTTTGTAGGGTCTTACAATTCTACAGTTCTCTTGTGTTGATCAATAGGAGAGAAAATGTTTGACAGCTTTTGTGCGAGTCGGCTGGTTCTTGACGCCAGCAGAAGCATCTCTCTCCCTGATGCAGATATGCCTAACATTTGAATTGGATGACAGACTGTTGAGTGAGAAGCTCTGAGTAACCACTTAGGGAGCTGTCAATCACACCACTGACATTGCTGTTTTCTGCGTGTTTATAAAGTGAGATTGAGGCGGCGGCGAATCGCGCGGCCTGCAAACAACATTGAAGGTGCTGCTTTCAAATGAGAGCTTTCATCAATCCAGTGAGGAACAAGTCTCTTCTCTCAACACAATTCATGTGGAGCCAAAGCATTTGGATAATAGCCATGTCTCCACCATGATAGAGACTAAAAGGATGAAGGCCACTCACAGATACTCTATCCTAGGTTATTAGTGGGCACTCAGAAAAAAAGCACTCAGCGACATGACAGTGAGACAAGACATTTCGCTCAGACACAAACATACATCCTAGCATCATACGTTGTGTCAGAGCTTGGAAGGTAGTCTAGGCAGGAACAGACTGATCATCACTGCTATAAACTAAAAGCCTCACTTATGGCTCACAAAAAGGAAGTCTTTGACAATTCCTAATATTTTCTCTTTACATTCCAAAATTGCATATTTCTGCTTGTTTCAACAATGTTTGTGTCTGTTTCGTGACTCTGTATAAGATCAGTAAATCTTGCTTTATGTAAAGTTCTTTTGATTGCTTAAAACACCTTGCACGCTCCGTTTTGCAGCGGAAGAGAATGAGCCACAGACTCCATCGTATTTACATTTCCCTTTTCATAACCCGTTCTGTTACAGTGAGAGAGCAGAGAAGGCAGTGAGAGAAGAAGCAAGGAAGGAGGGGAAAACAGACAAGAAAAAGAAAGAGGGTGTTTCAATGCCAAGGTGCCTGGGCCTCTTTTTAAGCGGTAAATGTTCTGACGGGGGGGAAAAGAGAAGGTGATAATGAGAGCAGAACTCCTTTCCAAGACAGCCGCATTGTTTTAATTGTTCAGACTGGAGAACGGAGGGAGAAAGAAGCCGAGTCTGTTTTCTTAGAGCCAATGTTGAAAAAAGAACAAACCTGGCTTTTTCCCGGCAATGTGTTGGAGCAATTATGTACAAACCCTGTAATTATGCATATCTTTTGGAAACATGTAAAAGCTGTATGGAAATGAGACTGGGCTGCTTAAACGGCATGCACGGCGCTCCCCACGGCTGTGCATTGTTTGATATTTTAGGCAGTTTTGGCAAAGTAATGGGGAGTTTAAGACACATTGCTGTTTTGTTGTAGTGTTTGTTCATGAAACTGTCTGTGCTTCATTTTTGCCCACCAGTTAATGTCCACACTGAGCAACCTGCCTCCCTTCACACAAACACCCCCCCACCCCCCACCCCCACCCCCCACTCACACACACACACACACCTTTTCCATACCTCCTCCTTCCTCCACAGATCCTATCCTTTCTCCGTCCTCTTCTCCTTCTCCTTGCTCGTCTCTGCATGTGCTAGGTCCCACCCTTAATTAAGTCTGCTGGGGTTTAAAGCGTTGAATCTTGTTTAAAGCCCATCTCAGCACATTTAAAAGGACTGTGAGAGTGTGCATGGTAATCAGGACATCCATAGCCGTTTGGGTAGGAGCGTCGGCCACTGAGAGCCTGATTTCAGACTTGATTCCCTCACAGTTGTTATTTTTTTTCTCTGCATATGTTCTTGGGAGGGAGGGAAAGGGTGGGATTATTCCCAACTGTCATACAGTATGTTTCTTTTGTACGGGCTCAAGGCTTCTACTGCTCACAATTACCACAAGTTAATCTTATCACAGTAAAATTCAATTACTTTTATCAAAGTTATTTCATAGGCTACAGATGTAGCCTGGGTAGACTCTATTCTGCTGGCCATTGTGTGCCTTTGCGTGTGTTTGTGCCAATAATTGAGCTCCGTCCCTGCTCTGTCCCGAGCAGCAACAATGCAACATGTAACAGCTCTATGAGAAACCAATAATAGGGACATTACAGCAGTTCACCTCGGGCCGAGCACCTGTTACTGCGTCTCCATTCTGTGCTCACACTGACATTTAAAATGGACATTTTCGGCATTGATAACAGGCTAGTGGCAGGGCTGCAAGCCAGGAGTCTGATGAAGGCTATTTAAATGCTTGCAAAGTGGCGAGATTAAAATCGAATAAGTGCAGCTTTTTCCCTCCCTTTTTCTGCTTGACTTATCTAGATACGTTCCCCCAGACCCTCGCCGCGATGGATTCTGGGTAACTCCCCCCGCCCAACACACCAATTATGCCTGGATGGATTTTTTTGAGTGAAGCAGGATAATTGTGTAATTATCTGGGTGAAATGGGAAGTCTAATGTGTTAAAGTGGGATTTTTTTAAGCTGCTGTGAGGTGGTGAAAAGTGGATTATGCTACTAGTGAAGTGAAGCTGCAGCACCTCCTGCTAACAAAAAAACAAGATAAATAAATAGATATGGCCAGAAGGGTATCGAGTGAGACGATTGACCTGGGAGACCTAGAGGCTGAGGGTGCCTGCTGCAGCAAGCCCACTGGGCCTCTGGGTGATGGGCACCTGAGACGACAGGTGGAACTTTGACGTGTCAGTGAAAATATACATATTGACATATTGAAATGGAAATCACAAATGTTTATCATAAATATTATACATCACAGGGAACAAAATACTTTTTATTGTACTTAACTATATTGACATTGAAGCCATTATGTAGAATTTTTATGTAGTGTGTTTTGCTGTCTGCCTTTTTTGGTACTACCACAAGGGGACGCCAAATTTAGAAATGTTTAAATTCTACACAAATGGGCTGAACAGCGGCCACAAGTGGCAATTACAGGATAATATCAGATTGAAATTTGTTTCCTTTCTCAAAGTTTTCTTGTGTAATTTTCTTTGACTGAAAGTGCGTGAAATGAAACCTCTTACAAGGTTAGGGTTATTAAAACACTGGTTGAGGTTCAGGAAAGATAGTTGTTTTGGTTTGATATTAAAAAAAGTCAATACGTCCTGTTTCATGCTTCAAGTCAGTGTTGACATTGCCCAAGTGCTTTAAGTTGCCTCAACAGAACCATGAAAACCTATATCATGCTTTAGTTGCCATAAGCAGATATTGTTGGAAAACAAATATGTTGACATTAAATATGTGCAGAAACTGCATGTTCAGAATGAACATTTTACGACTTGTCATTATGTTGATACAAAAAGTATAATCTCAGCAGCATTAGGTTTATCCAAAATTTACTGTTGCAAATTAGTATATAAACATAATTTTTAGGAGACCAGAGGCCTGTACTACGAAGCAAGTTCAACATACCCAGGATCTCTTTTCGTTATCTGGCTTCACTAAGCCTAACAACCGCGATCCCGCTAAGCGGTCACACGACGCTGGTTATCAACTCGATAAGTCAACCCAGGGTTTCCCAATCAAGCCATGACCGCGTTCACGTGAAAGAGGCGGTGTTTGCAGCATATGACCAATCACAAACATGACAAGTGTACTGGCAGCAGAGCGGCATACTTTACAAACAAAGAGCAAACTGTAATATTAGAGAAATACGAAGAATTTAAACATCATCCAGGCTAAAAGCAACACAACTGCAGCTGCTGAATGCAGGAAGGACAGCTGGCAAAAAACCCCCGACTGTGTGAATGCGTAAATTAACAGCCTTATAATGTAACTGCCCCGTCAGTAGTATTCCATTAAGTTCATGTGTTGCTTAGATGTTCTTATGGAGTGTATGACAATTTTAGCCTGATTCTTTCAGCTGCAACCACGGCGGTCTCAAATGGACTTGGGAGCAAATAAAAAATAAATATAAAAACATAATTTAGTGGTAAATAGGCTTACATTCATATGTTATAAGTACAAAGCTTTAGTGCTTCAGTCAGTCTCTGTTGTAGGATGATACAGATAAGTCGGTCAATCCGACGAGAAACTCTCTCATATAAAAAGAGTTGCTCTCATGATCCACGTACTGAGCTCCACTTCTTTTCTATTGGTGATGTCATTTTCCAAGAGAATTGATTGGTCGGTAGGTGCTTTTGTATGCGTTGCTCCAGAGCAGGTTAGGCATGCTGCATAAGTTACCATGGCAATTTATCCCGGTAAGAAGTGAACCACCGTCGTAGTACTGAAAACCCGGGGTTAAACCTAACCGCAAATCCCGCGGTTCACTAACCTGAGCTAATATTACCCAATATAAGCTACTGGTCATACTGTCACGATTTCAGACAGCTCTTAATATTCTTTCTGTTGCCGGCTTTGTTTACTCACTAACTTTCCCTGTCATTACAGATGACCAGCCATTCCCTCCTGCCCTGCACTTACCCCTCTCCCACCATTCCCCTCACCTGACCTTCCCAACCACTCACTCACCTGCTTCCCATTTCCCTAATCAGCCTAGCATTACTTATACCGGCCAATCTCCATTCTGCCCCTGCCAGAATGTCTAGTTGCATTTGCCTGCATTCGTTGCCTGTCTGCCTGACCTGCCAAACCCCTGCCTGACCCTTGGAGTGGTGATTCTCTCCCTGACACCCATCTGGATAAGTTAATAGTAAACATGGACTTCTATCTTAATCTTAGTCTTTGTGTCATGCTTTTGGGTTCGAGTTTGTCCTTTTCTGAGCCATTACACATACCAGACCATGTAAGGCTGGTAATTGAGCAAAGGTGTGTTTTATTGCATATGACCTCAACTTTCCACTTGTAAAAAGTTACATAGTCTTACTTTAAACTGACAGAAGACTACTCTAATGCTGCTTAATAAATATGTACAGAAAACTTACTTTAAATGTACAAACCTCAAAATCAAAGTAAGACTTTCTTGCTATAAAATCAAGTTTGTCTTCTAAAATAATAATACCACAACAGCATGTAACCAAAAGCATAGAGAATGATTTTATGCTGTATATTTTTGCACATACTCTATGCAAAATTGCCACATTGCAACATAGCAGTATGTAGTGGCCTAGCATTGGCAGCATAGAGGCCATTCCATTTATGCAAAGACTACATTCCAGCTCTGTAGTCTTAATTGATATGAGAAAAGAGGGAAGAAAATCAATGGAGAGCCATGAAGGTATTTTTCCCCAAAATAACACATTGCATTGACCCTAATCCAAATCCAATCAGAAACCAGGCAATTTCTCACTGCCAGTCTCCAGACCCCAGCTCTCGTCGTGAGCGAGGCGGTAAACACTCACTTGTGAAACAAGGGGAGGCGAGGGGGGGGGGGGTGAAAATTCAAGGAAAGGGAACATAAGATATGTTGTCTGCTTTCAGCGGTTGTTAAAAAATAAATTGCTTTTGAAAGTAGAAATGTTTACCTCAATTGAGAACCGTTTTATGCCCTTGACAGGAAATTATTTCACAGCTTCTCAAGCAGTTGCTCTTTCCAATGGTTATGTTTCTTTAACCCCACCAAATAACTTGGCCTTCACATTCAGCTAGAGTATATAGCCTACTGTGCCCATGTTTGGAGGCCTTTCTCAATAGGTTCCTCAACTACTGTCTCTCCGCTATGAGGCAGCTGGAGGAACAGAATAGAAAGGAAATGGTACATTGGTGTTCCAGTACCTCCAGCATCTGACCATCACTGGAGTGAATTTGTAGGAAAACAATGAGAAGATCAGAGAGTAACACAGCAAGTGGCCCAGAGACAACATTTGTGTAATGACAAATGGAAGACCAAAGAGTGTTTCTTATATATTTCTATAACCACTGTATATATGGAAAGATATAACAAAGGACATTAAAGCCATCCTGAATGCCAAGAAGAGGGCTTTTAGAGCTGGGGACAGGAAGGAGCTGAGGACTATTCAGATGGACCTGAGGGTGAAGATCAGAGAGGCCAAGGAGAAGTACAGGAGGAAGCTGGAGGGGAAACTCCAGCAAAACAACATGAGAGAGGTCTGGAGTGGCATGAGGACCATCACTGGTTTCAGGCCGGTCGGCAGAGGGACTGACGGTGGTGTGGACAGGGCCAATGAACTCAATCTGTTTTTCAACAGATTTGATACAGCGGCCTCTGCCCTGCCCCCACCTGACTCTTCTGTTATCTGCCATGCAGCACCCTCACCTCCACTACCCCCTCCTTCCCCTCCTTGCTGCTCCCCACCCTCTGGTGAGGGTCCTACTCCTCCCCCCACTGGCTCCCCCACCAGCTGCCCTCTGCATCACGATGGCTCCACTCCTCCCCCATTGGAAACAGTGATGAGCTTCACAGCTGACCAGGTGAGCAGACAGCTGAGGAGACTTCACTCAGGAAAGGCTGCAGGCCCTGATGGTGTCAGCCCCGGGGTGCTCAAGGCCTGCGCCCTCCAGCTTGGTGGAGTACTTCAGAAGGTCTTCAATATGAGCCTGAATCTTCAAAGGGTCCCCGTGATGTGGAAGACGTCCTGCCTTGTTCCTGTGCCTAAGACGCCACGTCCCAGTGGATCGAAGGACTACAGACCGGCCCCATAATGAAGACCCTGGAGAGACTGGTCCTGGAACAGCTCCGGCCCATGGTCAATTCACACTTGGACCCCTTACAGTTTGCTTACCAGCCCTGACTTGGAGTAGAGGACGCCATCATCTACCTGCTTAACCGCGTCTATGCTCACCTGGACAAACCAGCGAGCACTGTGAGGGTCATGTTCTTTGACTTCTCCAGTGCATTCGACACCATCAGGCCGGCTCTACTGGGTGAGAAGATGACAGCAATGCAGGTAGATGCCCCACTGGTGTCCTGGATCGTTGACTACCTGACTGGAAGACCACAGTACGTGCGCCTGTAGCACTGTGTGTCAGACAGGGTGGTCAGCAACACCGGGGCCCCACAAGGGACAGTCCTCTCTCCCTTCCTCTTCACCATTTACACCACTGATTTCAACTATCAGACAGAGTCCTGCCATCTTCAGAAGTTTTCTGATGACTCTGCTGTGGTTGGATGTATCAGTAACGGTGAGGAGGCTGAGTACAGGACAGTGGTGAGAAACTTTGTCACATGGTGCAAGGATAATTACCTGAAACTAAATGTGACAAAGACAAAGGAACTGGTTGTGGACCTGAGACGGAAAAAGACTCCGGTGACCCCCGTTTCCATCCAAGGGGTCAGTGTGGACATTGTGGAGGCCTACAAGTACCTGGGAGTGCACATTGACAATAAACTGGACTGGTCTACAAACACTGAAGCCCTGTACAAGAAGGGACAAAGCCGCCTCTATTTTCTGAGAAGGCTGAGGTCCTTCAACATCTGCAGGACGATGCTGAGGATGTTTTATGAGTCTGTGGTGGGCAGCGCTCTCCTATTTGCTGTCGTTTGCTGGGGCAGCAGGATGAGAGTGACGGATTCCAACAGACTCAACAAACTGATCAGAAAGGCCAGTGATGTTGTTGGGGTGGAGCTGGACTCTCTGACAGCAGTGTACAATGTGCAATAACCTTCTCTTTATTATAGCAATTGTTTCTTATTTGTACTTGTTGTATTTTACACTATTTAAATTTCATTTATTTATTTCCTTTCTACTAGTAATTCTCTATACATGTGAGCTACTGTAACCGCATAATTTCCCCTGAGGGGATCAATAAAGTATTCTGATTCTGATTCTGATATAAAATGGATTGGAACAACTGACATGACAAATCGCATTCTTTCATTTTCTTCTATTTCAATGATTGGTTTATTTTTTCAATCATGATTTTATGAAAATAAACCAAATTGGAAGGCAAAATATATCCCAGAGTTACACAGCACTTGAATAGAGACTGTCCTCACCAGAAGAATGAGTTGTTTGGTCTCTTTTTCCTGAAAAGCGACTTCTTGTGTTTGTGCAAATAACGACTGTTGTCTATTAGCATGAAAGAGGAAAGCGGCATGATAGCGCTGCAAAACCTCTTAGAGAGAAGGTTGGTGTTGGTGTTTGGGTGTACAAATTGTTTGACTTTGACCGTGGAGGCTACAACTTGCATTTTGTCTCTTGCCAAGATTCAAAGTTGATCTCTTTCGACCATGATCACAATCTTCCACTAACCTTGCATGACCAGAGTTGTCCCCTAACCTTAAAGTTATAGTGTAACACTGGATACTCTTTGCGTTAACTGTTAACTTGATAATTACTGAATTAAAACTACTTTCAGGATGTGGGTAAAGCAAAAGCACAGGGATGGGGTATGTAACATGGTCCACTTTAATGTTTGCTTCAACAGTAGAACAACAGAACACTGACAACAAACGTGATACATTACTGTCTTGCAGCGTATCACTCTGCCTATCTAAGCAATTACTAATGATACAGGCAAGGTACACACTGTTTTGTAGATCCCATCTGAAACAGGGAATAGAATATGAAACAGCAACATCTGTCTTCCGGGGCTTTAGCCATAAATGTTTTTTACTAGCCCCCAATCTTTCTGACAGAGGAAAAAAAATCTATAATCATCACGAAATGTAAATAATTACTCCCAACCACCCCCAACCCTTGCTGCTGCTGTTGTGTGTGGATGTAGACAGACTGAGGGAGTGGGCGGGGCTGGGTAACGTCTTCTTGTATACAAGCTCAGCCAGTCCATCTGAAGCCCTCTTTTGGCATGTACGCACAGCGTGCAATTCTATATTCTATATATGTTCCCTAAATGGTTAAAAATGGTTAAACTACTAACTACACACACAACTATAACTACTAGACATACAAATGAATGTATAAATGCAACCACGAATTAATCCAATGAATACAACAACAGACACTTAATGCATGAAAAGAGGACCATTTTATACCGGATGATGCAGTGAATAATCATCTTGAAAGCTGTGTTATCTTTTATAAACACAGGAAACCACTAAGTGGATAAAACTTAATATTGACCAGTGAAATCACCTTAATGCATTGTTCAGCAGCTGAGAGGTTGTTAGGAAGCAGAGTGAAATACTTTTCTACTTTACTTTTCTTTATCATGATTATATTGAAGGGAGATTCTATTCCTGATCTTACACTAAATTACTTTAGGTAATCTATAGCATCAACCCCAATATCATAGGAAAAGTAAAGTTTCACCTGATGCTTCAGATAACCAGGAGAGAGGTTGCTCTGGAAGGGAGGAGGGAGACGTTTCTCCTGTAGGCCTGTTCTGGAGCATTCGGGCCTCCTCGGGTGTGCTCGTCCCCATGTGGTTACTTGGCTCGAGACGCCAGTTTTTCGGGGCGATTTCCATCCCACGTTGTGATTCGGCTTGAATCTGAGGTTTCTCTCTCTGTCAGTAGGCAGAGGAATGATAACATCTTCACACACCCCACTTGGCTGGGGTGTGCAGGATTCAGTTTATTCAGTTCTAACTTGTTGTGTTAGAACACAGAAGTTGAACAGTCTTCTTTCCGACAGTTCTTGCTTTCAAAGTTGGCTGGATGAGGCAGAGGGCCTTCAGCATGTTGTGGATGCTGCTGACAGGCAATCTTCTGGGCCCGCTCTGTATAGGCTCTAAAGGGCAGAGCCAAGTGCAGGTCTCTGGACGAACAGGCCAGCGGCCCGCTCGCCCGGGACGAGGCAGATCAGTCAATCAGCAAGAGAGTTGTAAGAGTCAAGAGCCAAGAGATAAGAGAGAGATCTTAGGGTGTCTTCTTGCTTTGTAGTCTTCTGTAAAAGGGGCGGTGATGTCCGATGTCAACGGCGCGAAACTTTACTCCACCCACCCTAGATCTATTCTGTCTTAACTAATTTCTTTGTTCCAATTTCTTTCTAAAGAATTAATTTAGGTAATAAAGTTGATCACGTCTAATGCTTCCATATTTAATAGCGTGGCATTCTCTGCTGCAGAACGATACCCAACACCTTATAAAGACAGTCATAGACAGTGTTAAATGGCAATTATAACATGTTATTATAACAACACACAAACATATTTAACATATATGTCTGTAGATACTGTATATGCATATGTGTACCTATATGTACAGCGAATTAATAAGTGAATCACAGTAAACTCAATATAAACCAGGGTTCCTCTGATCACAGAGAGGTCTCTGTCTCCTAAGAGGAAAAGAAAACAAGCGTGTGTGTGTGTGTGTGTCACAATTGGGGAATCTGTTAACAATTCAGTGACACATAACCTTAACCCATGTACATAGATCTCTATATGTATATCCATATGTATATATGTATCTTCATAGGTATAGTAAATGAAATAAGTAAAATAGAATCACTACAGGTCATCTTCTGATGTCTGCTACAGGAATGTAGAAGAGGAGGGGGGAGATGAAGGAGAAGGGCTAACCCCCACACAGACACATCAGCGCTCAGAGATTTTATCAGGCATTTTAACTTAAATCGTATTTCATTACAAGCTATGATCAATTTACTTGTTATGTAAAGGCATATTCACATTTCCTGTTTCATTAGCTATTAAACAAAACCAGACTTTACATCTTTATCTTTATCTGGATTAGTGGATAGGTGTAAACCATTCCTGTTGGTTCAGTTTCCATTTTACCTGCATCAAATCAGTATGTTAAACATGTTTCAGTACCTTTCAGAGGGTTAGTTAAACATAGCATATTCATTAATATACATTTAATTCAGCATGGCACAGTCAGTTCCTTTGTTCTTGTGTCAAGAGTTCATGGTGTTGAATCTTCAGCCCATATCCTGGAATGTGGGAGTATTAGGCTAGTTTACTACAGGCCTGTTGTAAATTGGGCAACTGTCACTTAGCTTTCCCTTAATGTCATCCCTGAGTCCTGGTTTGTCATGTTTTATGACCCGGAGGTCATGCTGATACCATGATGTTTTGGGAAACTTCATCCTTGAGTCTTAACAGAGACTTGTTTCATGGCAGGGAGCATGGCTGTCCCACACACAGCAAAGGTGAATTCTTTTCTCAATGAAAGATGTAAAAATTATTCATCATCAGGCTCCTTATCACGCTACACAAAGTACCAAACATTACAGCAGTCAAATAAAAATGTAAAAATAGGACAAAAAAGTAATGTAGCAATTAAACAGTGGTGCCATAGGTTCGAGAATTCTCCATTGTCCATTTTGTCCAGAGCAATCGTCTTAACATTGCTATTAAAAATGTAATTTCAAATGAAATGTAATGTTTGCAGTAGTCATACAATGCAGTACAATTAAATGAAATTTAGACAGTAGTGTTTCAGGCAGAACAGCATTGGCCACCCAAAACAAATTGGTGCTCGAGGAGTTTGTTTGGCTGCACTGTAAACAGATACACCAGTTGCTCTATGTTGTATTTCTGACAAATTAGCAGCTCAAGGAGTGTCCCAGAATACTGGCACCTGTAGTAATACAATGCACTTGTCTTATCAGTAACCACAGGTGTTTCCAAATCAACCAGGACTGAAATCTTAAGGATTATAACTTTAACCAAGCATTTTGTTGCCTAAACTTAACCAAACCTTAAACATAGAGTTGGTAGATTGGAAAATGCCCATATGAATCACTGCTGTAATGATGTTGTCTCCTGAAAAAGCTGATATGGGTCATTTTGAAAGGCATTTTGTTTAGCTTGGTGGACCTGCTGGTTGAATAGGTATGGTAGGTTATTTTGCCATCAAGGGCTTCTAACTCTAGAGGGTTGTCCAATGGACAAAAATACAGTTGGAAAAAACTGGGTGTAACTTGGCCTGAAAATAGTCAGCATGTTCAATAACAACATGAAAATCCATTAGTCCCAGATTATCTGTTGAATCTACACAACAACCAGTATCTCCCAGCATGTGGGAGCAAGTGTTGGGTTAATGACAGTAAAGCTGTGACTCTTGCCCTTGGTCACTGCTGTGCCTTCTATTAGACCAATTAATGTGCTCCTGCAAAGACAGTCCTGGAAGAAACTAGTGTGCATCCATTCACTTACAGTCAATTCTGCTGAATAACCACAAGTAATCATATAGCTAAGCCAATCTTGTCAGACAGTGTTGATATTGGGCGGTTCTGCAAAACCCTGGATTCCATTCAATGACATTTAAAATTCTTGGTTTCTACAATATCTGCATCTGGCAGCTATAGTTGTCACAACACCTACCTCTGTTTAGTGATTTTTGCACATTTCTGCTTGTTTTCCTGTTTTTCTACCATTCCCAGAGACCTGATCCCTTTGTTGGCCCTTGCTGACTGCCGAACTCTGCCTTGAACTTCTTACCAAGTAAACGATTCAAGTGATTTCAACTGCTCTGCCTCTGAGTCCTGCTTTTGAATCCACATCTCTGTGTGCAGGAATGTTACAATTCAATCAGGAGAGACTTCAGTATGAGTGAACAAATATTTATTGACGTGCATAATAAAGATGAGAAATGTAAAGAGTCTTTGTCGATTAGATCCCATTGTGATGTCATATTTTAAGAGGGGTAGAGAAGCCGTGAGTAGTATAGGATACCCCTGATGGAGTCTAGACACTGGTGGTGGTGGTGGAACAATGGCTAAAGATCTGGATGTGATGAGGAGTGGACTTCTGATGAGCTCAACCTGGAAACTGAATGTGGTGAACTGGAGGTGAATGGGGAGGAGGAGGGTCGCAACAATTCCTCACTGAAATGACAGCTGACAGAGCGGAGAGCGGATTTAAAGTTCGACAGCAGCAATATGATTGGCTGATGGCAATCATGGCAAAATCTGGTTGAAGTGAGAGAGTAAACGCCCATAATCAGCTGATTAAGAGAAGTAGGAAGAGAGAGAGAGAGAGAGGGATCTGAATGAATGAGGCATAAATATAGTCTTCCTGATTTAACTTATGCTGAGCTTCATTAGAATGGTTAAGCTTAGGGAAAGATCATGGATACAGTTTATCAAAAAGAAAACGACAATTCCAGGTCTGTGACAGGACACAAACTCCTCCTGTATGAAAGTCAGATGCGCTACATACCCATCTACCACCCAGATAAAAACAAACAGGAAGTGTAGCGATCTGAGGACTGGTGTGATGTGATAAAAGTTTCTCTTTCTTGTCTGGTTGCAACATTTTGAATTAGTTAAGGTCAGTCTACAGTTTTTTAAGGTAGATCAGAATGAAGGCAAGAACAAGTCTACAAGTCTACTTCTACATCTACATGTGAATTCATTCAATTGCTGATATTTTTGTTGAGCAACATCAGGACATTTAACTAATATGTCCTGACATACAGCCTTCTTCTTGCAGGATAAAACACACTTGAGGTTCCAACAGTGTCTTCCCTTCAAACACCAAGAAGAAGGCATTTTTTAGGAAGTAAAAGAAACTGCATTGTGATATATGGAAGAGAGCACAAAATTTTACCTTTGTACATATTTCACATTCTTTGGTAAATTGGTGCCCTGTTATGTTATGAAACATTAGCTAACAAGGTGGAAAAGTCCTTTCTCTTTTCGTGGTGACTTTAACAGTGAAGATGGAATCTTTTGTCACAACTTTTATTTTGTTGGAGTTAGGATGCTGAGAATTTCAAGAACCTCTCCAGTCACACCCACACAGCCAAAACAAACACATAATGGCAGCTCTCAAAGCAGAGAGCCTCAAGACTACGAACCTCTTTCAGCCCTCACCAGTGCTGCTAGTAGAGGAAAATGATGGTGAAACAGAGATGGCAGGGCCAGTGAGGTTGAATGTTTTAACAGATAATGCTTTAATAGAAGGGCCACAGTAGCAAGGGATTATTCTCAGTAGATCTAATGCAGACTTTCAAAAACTGCTCCCACAAGGCATTTTTTGTCACAGACTATGGTTGGGTTGACACAAAAAACATCACTGATTTAAGATGAGTTGATTACAAGATGGAGTGGAGTGGACTGGAGTGAATGATTGTGATATTCAACTAAAACCCCCAAGAATTCTCACTGTGTGTGGGTCTCTCCTGGGTTGATGTGTTGCCTCCCTTGTTCCCTGCTTCTAGTTTTCTGTTGCATTCTCAATGGACTCATCTCCAGTCTAACAAGTGCAATTCCGCACCGACTCTAGGGTTTTGGTCTTGCATGGCCAGGAAAATCATGGCAAAGGTCATGTAGTCTGCACAAGCCTTTATATGACTGTGTATGTGAGAAATGAATATGACTGTAGAAACCCTCACTCCTTGATATAATCTCACCTTGGAGGGTCCATCCAAGATTTTGGGACAGACCCTCTGATAGTTATTGATAGCTGATGTGTCAGATATGGCTTCTCTTCTTAGAGTTTTTGAGTCATTTTTTATGAGTGGCTATATAAATAAACCTGATGAGACTTCATTTGATTGGGGTATACATTTTGATTTAAACCTTCACCAGGAAGTTTTGTCAGGCATATTACAACATGGTAATTTCATCCGCCCAGGAAAAGCAGCAATAATCATGATTGAATAGTGATGACGACTGTCATAAAGCTATGGTTGTCTGATCAAGTTAGTTCACCAAGACTAACGACTGCAACAGCACAGAAGAATTGACGATGACTAATTAGCAAATCCATAATGTTTCCCTCCTCTTAAGAATCTCCCTTGAGGCTGTTTTGAATCATTATGCAAATGATGTTGTCAAATGTCAATTAACTTGAGCAGAAATCCTTTGATTTATTATTGTGAAGAGTTGTGTGCAGGAGGAAACTTTCTTCTCCACGTCATTAAAACTGTGTGGGAGACAAGGGTGGCAGGGAGAAAATGGAGGAGCAGCTAACTAGCATTTACCAGGAGAGACTTCAATACTGAGCAAGTTTTCATGTAATGATCATGGAAATACATGCAGTTAACGTGACAACAACTACAACTACAAACACGAGAAATTAGGAAGTAGTTGGAAATTGAAAAAGGTTGGTGGTGAGTATGGAGGTAGGGAAAGGACAGGGCTGTTAAGTTCAAGACAAGTCCAAGGCCAGCCACGTTGAGTGCCAGTCTGAATCTCATCTACAGGCTCTTGCAGGTTCATGTCATGCCACACTAGTGGTGGTCAAATAAAATCTTGGACTCAATGTCAGTTATGAGGCATGTCGGGTTGTGTCTGGTCAATAGCCAAATCACTTGCACAATCCATCTGTATTGCTCTCTTTTCTTAAAAATGCTGCAAAAATCAAGCTTTGGGCTTAGCACTGCTTTTTTTTTTTACTTAATTCAAAAATGACGCCAAGTATACTGTGGTTCCCGACCTCTGAATTGCAGAACACATTCACACATTCAAATAGGTCTGATGTTATGCCCATTAACATCTGTTTTCACCTGTCGAGAAACAATTGATCGCTCACAGTGTTGTCGTCGGGCAGTGTATTATATCTTATTTTATGACATAATCTGATCTGGTTGGTTTGTAGACAGCAGTCACATTGTGAGAATTTGGTACTAAATTACTGACAGTGTCAGAATTTTGCAGGCTGTCTTTGGTCTCCAAAGCTTTAAATAGGCCATCGTAGGACGTGCCTCACAGTGAGATCTAGGATCACCGCTGACAACCAATGATTTCACCATGTTTCTCTCATGATTGTCAACTTTTGTCTGGGACAGCCCAAAATCACACAGTGAATAGCGGCCTCAATCAGGGGTCAAAAATCAATGAAAGACCAAAACCATCAAAGGTTAAGGTGCTCTTACACAACCTGTTTAGTGTGGTTCAAACTCTGGTGTGTTTGGGTAAGTTCATTTAGGCTGGTGTGAAAGCTGTCATTTAGACTATGGTGCAGACCAAACAACCACACTGAGACCACATGAAAAGGAGGGTCTCAGTTCGCTTCCAACCAAACTGTTTGTTGGTGGTGCGAATGCAAACTGGACCAATAAAAGAACTGTGTGATAGTAGATATGTGATATTAGCTTGAATTCAAACGCCAAATTACTATTAAATGTACAGGATCCATGTGCAGAATGTGGTAACTGTTGAGACCACCTGGATTACTTTGGGCTTGAGGGGAACTACATTTATCTACAACTGTGATGATCTGGGTTCAGTTTCCAATCCATGCTTGTGCTTTCAACTGGCAGGAAGGTTTTCATTTTCAGAGGTAGTTTTCTCACTTTACTGTTATCTTAGGCAAACCAACCTAACCTTAACTACACTGTTTCGCTGCCTTGACATTAGCCTATCTTCAGTGCTAACTCTCTAAAGTTCAGATGTGTCAATGCTATATAAACCAGAAAGTTCTCACTTTCAGCATTTCAGAGTTTGAACTCATTTTGTAAAGTTTTATGAGACATCCATGTGTTGTAGTCTCCTAGTGACATTGTGCTTTCAATAGTGCTTCAGGAATTAGCAAGCAATGGCTGGAGAACGGGGGACCGTACCAAAACACTCATTGTTCATGTAAAAAGCACTTACAACAATCAACAGCTGCAATCAAAAACATGAGGAAATCTTTGTTCTCTCTAAATACCCTGTGAACAGAACGAGCACAGACTTTCAATAGCAAGGGTGAAGTGGCTTTTTTAGAGGCAGCAGAATTACCCAATAAATCAACCTATAAAAGACAACACAGGGTGTCAATTAGCTTGTGTAATTGAATAATTACTGGCCAGAAAGCTCAGGCACAGTCAATGCAAAAGCTGTTCTCCAAATTTCAAAAAGCAATTGAAATAAATTACACATCTCTCAGATCACTCCAGCAATTAGAATGGCCATAACAATTCACTCCGTTTACTTACAATAGTATACCACACACACACACACACACACACACACACACAAACAGTAAACTACTCCAGCTGGTAGAGTCTCTGTGTTCTCAAGCCTCTGCTCTCTCCTGCAAGAATTTGAGTCTGATAATTCTTTTTATTTATCTGACACCATGAGTCTCCCAAATTTAAATTTCAAATTCAAAGGGGCTCATAGGCATAAACACGTTCAGATAGAGCCTTGCCCTAAATGAACACTGACATAAACTTGGAATATAATCAGAACATTGTTTACATTTTTTTTTTCAGTTTTTTTTTTCTTCTACAAATTGTTAACAATCGATGGAAAAAAAAAAAAACATCTGTGGCCTGGTGTAGATCCAGCAGGTCACTCAGTGTCTCTCGTGGGGTGGCAGAAAAAGAGATAAACTGTCCTGCTACAACTTCCTTTGATTTCATCAGTACAATCTGAACTTTCTAATTATCTGAATAAAATGTGGATGTTTGGGAATTTTTGGAATATTTGATTCCAGACAGGTTTGAAATTTTGGCACAATGTTTGGAGGTGCAGCTCTGTTTCTACAGCAGCACCTTGACATGGTTGGCACAGTCGCTCCACCTATAGAAGCCACGTTTTCCTGTACCTGCCCATTTCTATTCCCAGGCTGGGTTCTTCGTTATCATATTTCTGTGTTAAACATCAGTCACTGTGGTCAGGTAGGTTGCCACAGTGTATGTGTGTCTTTTTAGGGCTAAATAACATAGCTCCTTGTGTGATTTTGTGTTCTAATAAGTGTATTATATTTTGGTTGACCTGTCCTGAGGTGGGAACACGGTGACGTTGAAAAGAAGTCTGATGGGTCCAGAAAGACAATCAGTCAGATGATCATAAAGGGTTGAAACAAAGAGGTTAGTTAAACTTATTTGGAAGATAAAACGGCAACCAGTAAAATCATTACTGTCATTACTGTAAACATCCATCACAGTTTACAGACCCACTAACTGCTTAATCTTTGACACACTGTTCTTACTATAGTTGTGTGCACACAATTGTCCTGTGCAATGAGAGATTATTAGCAACATTTACTCACTTTCAGTTTGACCTCCAAATAAAGTGGTTTAGATAATCTGGATAAAGTGTTGACAGCTCCTATCCTATAAACTTATCCAGGCCGTAAGTATTGACATTTAGCTCTTTTTGTTTTCTTCTTATGATGAACAGGTTTTATTCAGTGTAGTTTTCATATTCATAGGGACAGGGTTAACTGTGAGATGCTTCTGTGAACTGTGCTGGAGCAGCGGTTGTGAGGTGAATGGTTTATTCATTATCGAGAGGTACATTTAATGGGCCAAACTTATTTAGACACTCATTATCAAACTTGGCAACAGATCATATTATCTTGCTGTTTTGATCTTTTTAAAGGACATAACTGTAAAGAAAGGCAGAGAGAGCTGAGTGCAGTGAAAACTAACAATGTGCCAGAACGATGAAGGATCTCCTCTCACAAAGAACACTGTCATCTCTCTGCTCTGTTTCCATGTACTCCCATGAGGCTCCTGCCCCCCACCATTGTCCAGCGAGCACCGAAGCCACACCCTCTAGCTGGGGTTAACATCAACTTATTGGCCGGATGAACCTCTGACGGTTTCCTGGTGCCAACAGTGAAGAGGTGGATGTGGAATATTCACTCTTTCTCCAGTCTAATGCCTAATGAGCAAACATGGGTGGGGACTGGCTTTTGATTGGCAGGCTAAACTAAATATGGAGTATCAAGGTCATCCTTAATAAGATGCCGTTGATTCATGTTTGTCATGGATCCACTGGGTCTGCACAGATGATGTCCCATGGTAGTGTGTGTGCTCATTGTGCTCATATTTTGAAGAAAACGGGCTAAAAAAAATATGAATAATACAATGAGTTGTAGGCACAAGGTATCACTTCATGGATATTTTTTCCGTGTTCCATTTGTTTGATATGCATAATCATGTCACCATGATTGGCTAGCTGTAGAGGAAGAGTGACAGACTTAAAAAACAGGAAATGAAAAGAACGATACTTAGCGTGCAAATATTACAGTGAATTTGTCAGACACAGCAGAGCAATCTGCAGCATTGTGTTTAAAATGAAGGTCCAGGATGGAGGAAAACAGCATGGAGTAAGAAACACAGTGGATTTCATTCTAACTACAGGGTGATTAATGTAAGACTGACATTAAGAATAATCCTAGTGTTATTCTATTTTTTTCTGATTGTCAACAAATGCCATGAAAAGACCAAAACCAGCAATGTGTTAGTCAGTCTCACAATACTTTCTGACTTCCCTACGCTGTCTGTGGCTCCCAACCCCTTTGGTTCGAACTGAAGATGTAAATCTTTTAGAAAACAAGTCACAAATAAGGCTGGGTGTTGTTTGTCCATAGCACAGAGTTTGAAAAACTGTCAAGTAATGAAATTTGGCATTGAACAGCTGATTAGACTTGTAATCTTGTTTACTCAGTCTTCGATCAGATTGATTAAATCGAACTTTCCCAATGTTATTAGACTATTTTAATAAGCAAAAGTACTTGTATGACTGCTTGGTTTTGGGCAACATTTAGAGCTACACTTATATAATACTTTGTGGCCAGCTGGGGGCAGCAGAACAAGCTAGAAAGAAAACACTTGATATATTATCACCTTATAAAGTTGTTGTGGTGAGTGCTTAAGCAAAAAATTAAGCAAACAATTTACACATCAAGCAGACACAGCGCAGCATTATCATTCATTTGAAGTCGTGTTTGTGTCCACCTGATGAAGTCCAATATTCATTCTCCTTTTACTGGTTTTCTGGTTTGGTCTCCACCAACTTCGTAGAAAAATATCTGTCTCTTTAGCTGCTAAATGCTCCACTATGTTCACCAGCTAGTCTCTAACTGTGTCTGTCTGCTGTTTGCTGCTGAGCAGGTAGTGTGTAGTTGGTTTATCAGAGCTGAATAACTGAAAACAAGACAAGGTCGAAACCTAGTATATGGCTGGACCATGTATGGTCAATATGCTCCTGAGGACAAAATGGACCTCCCAGTTTTTGAGACTAGGCGTCCACTCGCGCGTGGGGCTTTTTAATTCTAGACAGACGATTTTGAAGGTTTTTTTGTTAGTTTGTTTTTTCTTACTTTGTTGAATGCAAAAGTTCAAACACGCATCTGTAGAACATGACATTAGTTCATTACAATACAACTGAGAACATGACTGCCACAAATACTGATAAAAGCAAAGAACTGAAACATATTAATAGTAAAAATTCATTCATTACTTTTCTTCTTAAATATGTCTCAAGGATTTTAAAAAGGCGGCCAATTGGTTTTTAAATGCTTCAAAAACAGGAGGAGATCTTAAAAATCTACATTTGAGTAAATAATATTTTGCCAGCAGAATCAAATTGTTTACAGGATATCCAACCTTCGTGTCATTAGAATACATTTGTTGTTCCAAATACTTCACTACTTTCTCTACAGGGATTGTATGAAGGCGATAAAGCATGTCCATGAATAGATATGAGTTTACAATTAATTACAATTCTTCCTCAGCAATGAGGAGCTGTATAGCAGAGTGTGCAGTCATGTTTGGTCTATGGCGTTCTTCTGGTAACACTCGTTGACTTCTTGATTCTTCGCAGAAGGTTTTGTTTGATAGTGTGTTCGGCATAAAGCCTCTGTGCACACTCGTAGCTCACACGCCTATTAATTTTGAAAGAGCAACGGCGAATGGGGAAGCTCCAACACTCGACCGACCAATGGTGTAACTTCATCACTCACTCGCTCACTCAGTAATTCAGGGACAGACTTTCGTGTTTATTGGGCTGGCCCCGCTTTGCTGCAGTCCAGCCAACAGTTGCCTGCTGCTGCTGGAAACTTGTGTGACCAAATACAAATATATTATTTAGATATGCACAGAGCTTCAGATATTTTCCAGAGCTTACAGTCATATCTTGTGGCCTTCATCAGCAGAGGAAGTTTTCTCAGTTCTCATGGAGATGATTCAGTCTCATTTTGGTATCATTTCTAAAACTCAGGTATCACATCTGCACTACTAATGTGAAATGTTAAGCAATACTCAGCCCCAGTCTCAAATACAATATATAGCTTCATTTAAAGAAAAAAAAAAGACTCCTAATTTCCTAAAAAATAACAGCTGGCCACTATAATTTTTAGCAAACGTTACTGGGGAACTGTTTTCAACACCAGCTTTATCCAAATTTGGTGCTCTAGTGAGTATTTCTGGCAGCAGGACGGTGTATGTGGGACTAAGTCAAAATAAACTCCATTGTGTGTTTATGGTAATGAAGGAACATGTCACCCAGTGCAACGGTGTGGTTCATTGATGTGTTTTTAATAGTTTTTGGACAACAGTGGAGCTCTATGGCACAGAGAAATAAGGATACACACACAATCCTTGCTAGTAAGATGCATTCATTGTTCTTTTCATGGGGATTGTTGACAATATAAAAAAAAATAGAATATCACCAGACTTCATGCGGTGATCTCAGTTCAAATGCATTATCTAAATAAACAGAGTATACTTTGTTGAGTGGGTAATCTGCCTGCATCAGGCTTTGAGGTAGAAATCAATCAGCATGTAGACGATTAGAGACGACGTCTGTTTTAGATCCTGGCTGCGTTGATGAGTCCTATCTCTTTTAATTTCCCATCAAAGTGTCCGGAAGATCACTCGTTTCCCAAATTAAACATCATTCACTGGTAACTTATTCAAGAGATTCCAATTAGCTGAAAAGTGGTTCTTCATGATTGTGTTACCCCCTTTCCCATTCAAATACTTAAAGGAGAAAGCTCCCCTCCCACCCCCCATCCTTCTTTATCCGGGGTGTGTGTGCTGCTGCTAGTGAGCTCTATCAAGTGGTATAAATCTTTAATTTTGGAGATCAGCATTAATGGCCGAAACAGCCTCAGATCTGGGCTCTGCTCCCTGCTTTCATCCTCTCGGCTGGAGGAATTCCTGGAGGGGAGGGGGAGTGGGGAAGGATACGCGATCGTTTGCTCTCATAAGTACACAAAATTAGCTGCTTATCAGTTGATCTCCGTACATGATCCTGCAGAAATCTTCTCTGTGCGTCTACGGCTGCTGCCTTCGCCGGAGCCTCGTATCCCTGCTGGTTCCACAGAGAGGAGGGTGATGGAGGAAGGAAGTGGAGCTCTAATTAAATCA
The DNA here is from genome assembly GCA_008360985.2 of Macquaria ambigua. Taxonomy (NCBI): domain Eukaryota; kingdom Metazoa; phylum Chordata; class Actinopteri; order Centrarchiformes; family Percichthyidae; genus Macquaria; species Macquaria ambigua. Next base: position 211,965 of record VMKM01000748.1, read on the forward strand.
CTTCTCAAAGACAATAAGGCCAGAGCGTCCTCCTCTTCCTTAACTTCCCCCTATCGCCAACAGATACTAAGCTTCAGCCTTTTACCTCGTAGCTCTGTGGTGTGAAGGAACTGAACTGTTATTAATCTGTTTTAGCCTCCTGTGTTGCCCATCGCTCTGTTTAATCAAAATTCAGCGAGCTAAAATGAACAGGGAAGCAGATAGAGAAAGAAAGAGATGGAGGGAGAAATACTGTGTGGAGAGCGAAGCGGTGAGCACTGCAAGGCAGCTTTTGTTTTGATGTATCCGCGCGTTTGTTAACTTGGTTTTCTCCTAATCAATCAAGCACCAGACACATAATTTTGCTGTTCTATTTTGACTTCTTTTGCCAAATGCAAGCATCAGTTATTCTCCAGGCTGTTTCATAATGTTGCCGTTGCCCCGTATTTCTCCACATTAATGAGTGCAGGCTGTGGAATTAGGCTGGGCACTGCCTGTTAATGGAGCCTGTGAAAGCTGGGGAGTGACTGCAGCTCTCGTTAGCCGAGCCGGCGGCTATTGATTGCGGCGGGCCACTGGGGGCTCCCTACCTGCAGTTGACTTTGTGCTTCTGCAGGAGATGTAAGGGTCTGCTGAACAACAGGGACCACGCACATCTCAAACAAGGTCTATGAAAAGCCTATCAATTAGGCTTTGAAGGTCAAGCAAATTCTCCCCCTGTGCTCTCTGTCTCTGTCTCCCCACTCTTGCTTGGTCTTGAGAAGGCAGTATCTCCTCTGCTCTCTCCCAAATACATCTGAAGACTCCATTCAATTAAATATCTCTCGGCTCCAGCTGCTCCCTAAGTGAAAGGTCAACAAAGTCCAGAAGGCTAAAAGAGAAAGGCTTGGCTTCTTCACAACCCCTCCCCACAACAAAGCCTCCCCCAAGCAGGCGCTCTCGCTCTTAATGATACCCACTGGTCAATCCCTAACTAGCAGTGACAGTTACCCCCAGAAGCACCACTGCAGACCAGAGCCAATCGATCAGGTGAAAAAAAAAAAAAACACATAATGATAACCCGCAGACATAATGTCAAGCCCTTGCACTGTCCCAATTGGTTGACATTCAGGTATATAGTGGGGAGAGAGAGCTGGCCAGACATCAAAAGCAAGGTGCAGCAGTGAGCTGTCTTGCTCTCTTGCGCCCACTGAGGTGTCTCTCACATGAACTCTAATTATCCACACTGTGGCCTCAGGGAGTCCCAGAGGGATGGCCAGCGAGCCCAATGACACACACACTCAATAACCCCAACACAAACACTACCTAATTGAGTCAAATTGGGCCTTATTACTTAAGCTTTAGTGCAGCCATGTTGAAAGTGAAGCTAACTGTGTGTGTGAACCCAGTGATGGCACAATAGTCCAGTTTCCAGGGCAGCTGTGGAAAAAGTGAAAAAAGAACAATTTCTTGGAAAAGAAAAATGCCATTACTACATAAACTTTTTCCAAATCACCCTATACCACTATACATTTTTTAATATGGTTTATCTACTGGCAAACAATGGTTTCCATTCATTTCCACTGGTTTCTATTTATTTCACTAAGCATGAAAATCAGTCCTCATACCTAAATGATAAAACATTTCAGTGTCAGCGGTTACAAAAACAATTCATATGAGCTTTTTTTGATCTGCGACCTCTATAATTAATGTTTGGTTACGTTTAGGAAACTACTTGGTTGAGGTTAGGGTAAGAGTGTGGTTATGCTTAAAGGTTCTATGTGTTGTTTTCAGTATGATGACAGATAATGACACCAGTGGCTGTTAACTGAACTGCAGTCAGCATCCTGTTGCTCACGCTCACACTCTGTAGGCGCGAGCGAGCATCCTGGCCATCGGCCAAAACAGTGATGTGACATACACGAGACTGAACCTGATTTACAATCATATTTAGAATAACATTACTATCTGTAATCACAGATAACAATGAGCTCAAACTAGCTCTACCTGAAAGAAGTAGAGGTCCTGACCCGCTGGTGTCAATACAACAACCTACTCCTGAACATCAGCAAGGCTAAGGAGCTGATAGTGGACTTTGGGAAGAAGAAGGGAAGGAACTATGCCCCTCTTAATATCAACGGGTCCTCGGTAGAGAGGGTGGACAGCTTCAAGTAGCTTGGTGTCCACATCACAGAGGGCCTGACCTGGGTGCTGCATACTGACTCAGTGGTGAGAAAGGCAAGGCAGAGACTATTTCATGTCAGACACTTGAGGAAATTCCTGTTGTTCCCTCAAATACTGAGGAATTTCTACTCCTGGACCATCGAGAGTGTCCTGACAGGGAACATCACTGCCTGGTACAAAAACAGCACCAAACAGGACCGCAAGGCCCTGAAAAGAGTGGTTTGTTCAGCTAAACATACAATAGGCGGTGCTCTACACTGCCTAAAAACTGGGATAAGTTCATCAGCGCTGCAAACTGCAAATTCTTCCTGTGTCCAAATACTGCAGAGTTGTGCAAACTATCTTCTCTGGTGTTATTGGATTGTTTAAATAGATTGTTGGTGAGTTGACTGGACACTTCACCTTCACCACCATCAAAATATGTGTTTAAAAGTTAATTATCATTGTATTTTTCCAAAACACTAATGCAACAAGGCGCAATACCTTCAGCAGATTACTGACTTTGAGTGGGTCTTATGGTGTGTTCCATTTGTACTGGGAAGTCAGAAATTTCAACTGGAACACCCCCTGAAGTCGGAGGAACCTCACCAACCCCAACCTCAAAATCCAAGATGGCTGCTCCATGCATCAACAGTAGTAAAAGCTGTAGTAGTATACAGTTTATTGCACTTCGGTCTAATTTGTATCCCATTTAATCAGTTGTACACACAGTACTGTCGGATTTCTATCTGTGGATATGTTGCTAATGAGTTTGTATGCACAAAATACAGCGTCATTTGTTGTTATCAATTGGTATTGCTAACAATGTCTAGCCTGGCTAGAACACCCCACTTCCCCCGTGAAATTAAAAACACAAGTGGAACTTTAAAGTTATTTTTTTAAATACGGTGAGATCACCTAAAGTGGGACATATTTTGTGCCGTCTTTTGAGGTGGACCTCATATTTGTTCTGTAGTTGTCTGTATTCTGAAAGAGCAAGCACAAAAAAGGTTTTCCTGGAGGTGTCCATCTTGGTTTTCCTACTTCTTGTACTGGAACGCGGTCAACTCGGGTATGACATCATTGCCAGATCCGACTTCTGAGGTAAATGGAATGCAGCATTTGTGATGTAGGAGTCCTCTGGACTGCCTCTAACTTCTCTCAGACTTAGGACCTCGCTTTAGTGCTAAAATGCTTTATGAATTAGACAAAAAACTTAGGAGTTTTAAAGTTAGGACTGACACACCCCAACACCAATATTTTTAGTTAGGCGTTACCTTTAGCCTTAGGATGTTTTGTGAATATGGCCCCAGATCATTAAAAATGCATCCGTATTGTTTTTAGCCATTCTGGCATTATGGCTCTAGGGATGGAAATGTCTGTCTGTCGGCCAGTCAGTCTACTTTGGTTGAGACTGAAATATCTCAACTATTGAATGGATTGCCATGAAGTTTTGTACAGACACTCATGGTCCCCAGAGGATGAATCCAACTGACTGACCAACTTTCTCCCATTCGATGATTGTTGTGACGCAAGATAAAATAGTTGTCGCTGTGATAACTTTCCAGACATAGATATAAAACAGTAGATGTGACGTGTCATAATAACTTGCCATTCCGGGATGGAACCATATGGCAGCCATCTTACCTGGGTCCAGTTTAAACTTGCTGTAATTTGATTATTATAGCTCCAAGAGAACAAATCATGCTTTCAATCATTAAGATAATCTCATAATTGTGCACTTATATTGCAGACAATGATTTTATTTTTTCAATTTTGCCTGAACTTAATATTTAAGAACTGTCTTTGGTATTCTGAATGGCTAATATATTACATTAAGCAATATCTTTTATGTAGAAATCCTAAATAGATTAAGTATTATGGCCTATGTTGGCAGGCAATTACAATCAGAAACATGAGAAAAACACACCTACTGTAATATATTAATACATTTATTAATGTCATAAATTGTACATGAGGCAAAGATATATTTATTTTTCTCACGCACACACACACACACAGGGTTCGTTTTGATGAGAGGAGAGGTTCGAGAACCTTGGTAACTGTAAATGAGTTATTTTTGTTGATAAAGTTTAGTTTTGAATGGTTTACTTTGTGCTGTAACGTTAATGCCTTCAGCAGAACTCCTGATGGACTCGTCGCAATTGTCTTTCATTTTCATGGCAAGGTAACGTTATAGACATTATTTACGATGATAATGAGGAGAAATCGCGGGAATTTTGCAAAACTGCAAGCTGGACCTGAACTGCTGAAGTACAAATCTCAGACTGGATTACTTTACCTGATCAAGACATGGATTATTTTTTATTTGCTTTACTGAGAGAAAAATAGTGTAAAGGCATGAGGTGAGCTGACAACAAGTGACGTTAATATACCGGTATGATGACTGATTGCAGGATTCAAGGTGGCTAATTTTGGGTTAGCTAGATGTGGTGAACATGTAACGTTAAGTGCAACCCTTCTACCTCGAATAACAATAAATATGTTGGCTGATTGTGTGGTTGGTTAGTGTTTCGCGTTGCTGTCAAGGACGTGGCTAACATTACTGTTGTGTTGATTTGCCTGGTGATTTATTAAATGGGAAGACGAGCGCTTTTCGTTAATATGTTGTGTTTACTTTAACGCACTTCATTGGCATGGACTCAGCTGCTTAGCGGTCAAATGTTAGGGAAATATTAATAACTTTGTTATAACGTTAACGTTACTAAACGTTACCTTTTAGCTTTAAGTTAGTGTAGCTAACATTAAAACAATGTTTGCTGGTTATAACTTATCTGTTTAGCTAACTGATCAATGCTGTTGAGAGCTAGCAATCAGCAACTTAGAACTCAGCTGGTCCGTTACTTGGTGGCTAACGGTAAAGTTTCTTAGTTTACATCTACTCTATACTGACGTGTGGAGCCTCCCTGATCTCTTTGGTCCTTTTAGTAAAGCAATTAAATGCTGCACACCCGACAAACATAGTTGCTGCCCATAGGTGCTGATTGTAAACAATACCCAGGTAAGATGGCGGACAGTTATACCATGAGCTATGACGTAATGTCACATCTACTGTTTTATATCTGTTTCCAGAGTTGTAAAATCCTGTCTGTGGGTATTACAAGCTGTTGTGCAGTGTTGTGGCATCTGATAAGCCTTTAAACGCATATCTGTCACTACAACTGGACTTCCTGGATTGTATTTCATTGTCTCACTGGTACCTTAAACAACACGACTCTGCCAGTGCAGCCCCCTGTGCTGTTTTAACACAGCGCTGTTTTTGCATAGTCTAGTATTGTAGTAACTAAATGTAATGTGCGGAATTATCAGAAAGGGACACACCTTGAGAATAAATGCTTTTGCTGGTGCAGACTGATTTATACACTACATGGAAACTGCAATAAAAAACACCAGGGAATGCTTTAAAAAATTCAGCAGTGATGCAAAGTATGCATAATTTTTAGTAAATGGGATAAAATGCTGTGCAATATGGTTAAATGAGGGCAGACAAGTGCATCATACATTTGCCCCAGTACCACTGAGATTAAAATATAAGCGCCATTGATCTGTCTGGTTTTAAACCTGGTTCCGCTTTCCAATTCCTCACTTAAAGTAACAGAGTTTTCTCAATTAGTTGATATGATACACAAACAAAGGCCTCTCCCCTGGTACCCTTCTCAGATTCAAGTTGGAGTCTCCCATTTTTGGATATGAACTGGACAGACCGCCTGACTCCAGTGGCAAACAGAAAGTGCTGGGCTGGGTCGCTCCAAAGTCCCATCAATAGGCTGTGGAGTGGCAGCCAAGCAGCAGTAAGACAGGATGGCTGTCGCTGCTTCACTGATTACAACAGCAGACTGCAGGAGGATACAGCAAGACGCTAAGAGACCGGCAGGATCCCTTACACACTCCATCTGTCTTCCCGCTGATTTCTCTATCTCCCTTGCCCTCTCTTTCCCAAATGAAAAAGCGCAGACTAAAGGCGATCACATTTCCCATATTATCAATACTATCTGCTCTGTGGCCCTGCTGTGATTCTGTCGCCCATGGCCTTGTAACCTTGTTCTACAGTCTCTGTCCTTCTCCACTACTTTACTGCTCTTACTGGAAACACTTGTGACACTTTGCTACAAGTCCACTTTTGATGAACCAGCACAATATCATCTCATCATAATCAAACATAACTTCTATTATACCATGGCCACAGAGAATACTCCACTGGCTGAGAGATAATAATCACACAGCTCTATATGGCATCTACATCAGTGTTTTAAATGAATGCTCGTGGTAGGGTTTCTGTTTCATCTGTTCCAGGCTATAGCTAGTTTCCTTTTAAAGAGTACATTGCCCCAAATACATATAACCAATACTTATAATCATACTGCTAGAAAGCTGCCTTTAAATAAGCAGGAAAATCCACAGCAACCTTTGTTGTTAAATAAGTGTGTGTGTGTGTGATTGCACAATAATCCCAGTGGTCCTAAAAAGCTGCCATTCAGCTGGAAATACTTGATTGACTCACCATTAAACATACTACATACATTATTAAATCTAATTAAAAATGATTCAGCAGTTTTAGTGTGCAATATGTATATGTGATATGTATATGTAAATATCATGGTAAGAATCTCTGTAATATTTAATAATCTGTGTAAATAACTAGTCACATTGTTATAATGTTGCCCAGAATGAGGCCTGTCAGGTAGTGCTTCTGAGGTCGTGTGAACTCCCAACAAACTCCATCAATCAAATCGTTCGTTTGAGGTATAAGGTTAAAAATGTTTCATTTTAGGTACTGTACAAGATTAGAAATGGTATTGCTATGTTTTGAACTGGTGGAGTTTCTTGGAGGTGATACACAGCCTAGGAGTACAGCCTGAGTAGGCAACTTCAGTGGAAAGAAATGTACTTGTAGATAAACTTATAAGCAACATTTAGGGGCAACATTAAAACCACTAGAGTGTGTGTGTGTGTGTGTGTGGGTGGGGGTGGGTGTGGGGGTGCTCAAGGTCAAGAATTAACTTTTTTTTAGATCAAAACCAATGTTATTAATACATTAATCAATATATTGGTAGATTTAATTAACACTAAGAAAGATTTAAATAGTGTTAGGCCAGAAGGGTCAAAACCTTTTAAGTTACGACCAACAAAGACCCTCTAATCAGTCCTTTGGATTTGTATTGATTTTGGGATCATTCTGCCCTTCATGTCAAAGAAAACAAATGCTGTTGAACACTTTGATTTTTCATTCTATTCCTGTCTCCACAGGTCCACCAGCAGACCCTCCAGTCAATATCACATGTTCTCAATGTATTGCCCTGGACAATGATTACCTATTGACCCCTCCCCTTATGGGAATGCTTTATATGACAGAGGGTCTGGTCACATATTCAAATATCCTGTAAGCATCTCATTTCAGTAAACACTAAATCCATAACTGGATTTGGATTTCTACAGCTCTGGGAAAACTGAGAACATCAGAATATTCTGTCTCATATGACACTTTAATGCTGTAGTTGTAGGCTTGTTCTGGACAGACTTGGTAAATGCTCTTATTGTATGACAGCAGTGCTGACCAATTTTCTGGAAATATGAAATCTTTCTCATTGATTAAACATTTCTGCAGCTTTTGGATTTGGACAGCAAATAAAGCATTTATTGGCTGTCATTTAGAGTAGCTGCTTTCATAGATCACTTTAAGGCCGAAAAGGACTGATAAAGAAGTGGTTCCACAAAACCCTGACATTTCTGCTTTCAAGTCAGCTTTCATTTTCTTGATGTAAAATCTTGTATTAAACTTGAGTCAAACTGTTCCATGACTACAGACCGAAAGTGAGACAGGCTGATTAAATTCCCTCTCCTCTGTGAGTATTTCACCCAGGTTCAAATGCCTCCTGAGTGCCTGAAATGGTTCATTTGTTGAGGCTATCCCCTGCATCCATTTCTACAGGTGCCGCACTCAAAGTCATTCATTTCCTTTGGCTCCTTATTCCTCCTTTTATTCTGAAAGTACTACTTGCTCGCTTTGATTGAACTCAATGGGATTACAACAGAGTTAATCGCTCCTGGGTTTGTCCACTTATTACCATGTGAACTCCCCCTGGTCCCCATTGTTTCCAGGCCGTCCATAAAGATTACCTACTCTTGCTGCAGAATTGCTCTATTGTCTCCTATGGAGCGTGGGCTCCAAATGAGAAATGAAAAGGTGAATGGCATGTACACTACAATAGGGAAGACCACAGTGGCAAGAGGTGGCTGTATATGCACTAATGAAAGTAAAGGTACAGCCTTTAAAAATAGGAGTGCTGACAGCTCTCAGATTGAGCTATTAGACCCAAGTAATTGGATGTGCTACTTCATTTACCAGCAGGTAAGAAAAAATATAATTAAAACCCAACTACAAAATAAGCCATGGTTTGGGGCCATACACACTGTATATACTGTATGTGTTTAGTATCTGTGGTCATGGTCAAACCTTTGCTCAAAATGTCTTTAATCTGCAGATTCTCACTAAAGCTTCTCAGTATGTATTATTATTTTAATGACCTTTTCTCTAGTGCTACCCTCACAACAAATTAGTGAGGCAAAATCCACACCTCCAGCATTTTTATGAAGCGTGTTTTAGAGCTTTTTTTTCTGTCATTCATCTTTCTAACAAAACAGATACATTTCCATTTTTTACAAATATAGCAATCTATACAAAATCAGAGAGACACATGTCTGACGCACATCAAGATAAGACTCCCTGTCTATTTGTTTTTCTCCATATTCAGTCATTTAAATTACTATTACTATATCTACAATGATCAATTGTGGCCTGTTTCACTATCAGCATATACATTTTCAGTGGGCAGAATCTATAAATAAAAACAACACCAGTTTTGTTCATGTGTATTCTAAACTATTTTTTCTATTGAACCAATCAATAGTGTGGGTGGTATTTGGATAACACTTTACGATGAGTTATGCAAAATCCTGAGTAGTAACCAAGGAACAAGTAAGGAACGAATCAATAACAACCTGATAATTGATGAATCACTAATGAGAAGTTCCCCGAATAGGGCTGTTGGAACAGATTTTGGGAGTTGAATATAAATTGTATAGTACAAAAATTAATACTAATCGAATACGGAAATTACTATTTGATTGTATTTTTAAATGTTTTGGCAAATGTGTTGGCTAATATTAGTGAATCAAGCCCTTCTCGCCTTAGCCTACCCATGTGTGAAAACAAAATGCTTTTGTCATGTCTGATGAACAAAGTTTTCTGAATCACAATCTCAGAAATGGCAGAAAGTGATGCACCCAAAGAGATCACCACTCCTGACCATTTAAGAAGTGATGTGTGGAAAGTTTTGGAAACAAACGGAAAAATAACAAAGATATAGTAATCTGCAAGGTCGCACCGGATAACATTACATCCTGGCAAGCTAGGCGATCTAGAATCCAAGATACCGCAGCTAAAGCAGGCAGGAATTACCTCTTTTTTGCCACCGCCCTCCTCCTCATCACAAGGCTTACCAGCTGCCTGCCAAAAGGTGATTACAGACAAATTGACACGGTTTATCCTGAAAATTAGACTGAATTGCGATTTCAATCAGTAGAGTATGGAAGCCTATAGGGGACTATACTAAAATGATAATGTAAACTTGAAAATGTAATGTAATTTTCCACATATGTATGTGTTAATTGAGTAAAAATTAAAAAGTAAATGCAACAAACTATTTGCATTTTCACATACTCGTATGGGTGTTCTATGACCATATTAAAATGAAAATGGAAAAGCTGTTTGAAGCATTTTTTTGTTCATTAAAATTTGAGTGTGCTTGCTTTAGCTTGTAGAGTGGACAAAATTCAAATGTTATTTGAAAATTAAAATGCAATATCAAAAATGTAACCTAATTTTCCATTTGTGCAAGCATTATTTAAGTCACAATTAAAATGAAAATGCAATTTTCTAACAATCTGAAAATGAAAACGGAATTTGACATTTAATTTTCAAAGACTTAACCTGCTGTGCAGTGGACAATATTCAGATGCAATAAGCGAAACAGCGCCCCCAGGCATTTACATTTACATGTCACCACAATCTTGGTGTCAAAATGAAAATGAAAATGCAATCTTTCTGTCGTCTCATCAAGGCTGGTCTTCAGTTAGGACGTAATTTCTTGTTCAGTGTATTGGTCCATTAAAATGGGGTTGCTTTAGCTTGAAGTACTGTTGGAACTCCACAGATGAATTTGTCCATGGCGTGACTTAAACTGAACTTTTACTTTGAAACGTAAGCCATTACATAAACAGTTGCACCTCTCCTCCAATCACTGTAACCTGTAACACTGTAACCTGATATCCCCTGGACTACACCCCCAACCTGGTCAAGAAAACCCCAGCTCCCCTATTGTTCTTTCTCTTATCTCTTTTTCCTCGGATGGCTCTTGGACCTCTGGACACTGAGTAGTCTGCTCGGAACAGACGAACCGAACTCCCTTACGGCAGCAACGCGAGAGCCAGTCTGTGATTCCAGGTTAGCGGACTGCTAACTGAGAGTAAACTATTTTACTTAGCGCCAACGGCTATGACACAAAGTCTGCCAGCTAAGTTAAATTTACAAGCAACAGGAGCATCGTAGTAAGTCAGCACCGAGCTGCTAACTCTACAAGGAGAACAAAGGAGCGACCAGTTTCCTCTGACCTGCACCATCGGAACACTGTACAGCAAAGACTACATTCATTATCAGAACCACAACTCTTCCCAGCCTGGCTTATTAACGAATCGCCAGCTAACAAATCAGTGTTGAGTTGTGTACTTACATTATCCCAAATGTTTTAAAAAATGTTCAAACCCAGAGAAATACATAATTTTATTTAAGCTTACGGTCCGTTTCATTTTGTCACCTGTCATATGCGCTTTACGCCCTCCAGTTTCTAGAACTTCCGGGGAAACACGGCATACGTCGAGAGTAAGGAAGGAATGAATACAATGTCACAGAATTATACTCAGTAACAGTAAAACAGCATTTCTTCTGTGACACAGCATCATTTTTTCATTAACTGCTTGCCATTTTGCAACACAGTAATCCAGTAGAGACCTAATTTATTGACATGATATTTCAATATTGATCGGTACGACTTTAAACATTAAATGTCAAACACCTTTTCCATTTTCATTTTAATATGGTCATAGAACACCCATACAAGTATGTGAAAATGAAAATGCAAATTGGATTATTGCATTTTCATTTTCATTTTTATTCAAATAACACAGGTCATATGTAGAAAATTATAATGCTATTGTGGAATTACATTTTTATTTTCAAGTTTACATTATCATTTTAATGTAATCCCCTATAGGCTTCCATAGGAGAGACTTATATTTACTTATATAATTATAGAGATGCTTAAAGAATAATAACATTTATTGACATAGTGCACAATAGGAAGTTGAAGAAAATGAAGAGACTTTGGTGAATAGACCCCATCATGACGTCATATTTTGAGGGGGTAGTGATGCTGTGAGCTGTACAGGAATATTCCCCCGATGGAGTCTAGACACTGGTGGTGGTGGTGAAGCGGTGAAGAGCAATGGCTGAAGATCTGGATGGATTAGATGTGAAGTGGGACTTCTGATGAGCTCACTGGCAGGACCAATGGGAAGACTGGTTGTGATGAAAACAGGAGGTGAATGGGGTGGAGGAGGGCTGGCGGACAATTTCAGTTGGAATTCTCCTCCCTTTCCACTATGGAATATTATATCATTCTAAAAGGTGTACTTGAAAACAGGGGTTTGTATCTGTAACCGTAGTTTTGCAAACTTGTACATTTATGTTTGTATCTGTAAGCTTAATTCTGCAAACTTGTGCATTGAAGTTTATATCCATAACCGTAATTTTGCAAACTTGTACAGTGACGTTTATAAGTTGCAAAACTAAGCTTACAGATACAAACGTCACTGTACAAGTTTGCAAAACTATGGTTACGGATACAAACTTCAATGCACAAGTTTGCAGAATTAAGCTTACAGATACATCACAAGGGCGCAAGGGCACCATCACCGCATCCTGGGTTTAGCGCCACCCAAGACGATTGAGATTGGTTTAAAGAAATACAAACAAGCCAGAGCGTTTTTTACCCTATACGAGAATGATAATGAGTTCAACCAGACCTTTCTACAGCACTGGCACATCGCTAAAACAAAGTGTGGAGATAGATCTGGCTATGCGAGACTAAGCTTCATTTAACAGTTCCGAACTAGTGTATATTTCTGTGAGAGAAACATTGCCGGTTCGTTCTCTGGCTAGCTGCTACTCGAAACAGTTTGCAGCCTCTGCTGCATCGCAGAATGTAAAGCACACAACACAACAATGTCACAATGCAACGTCATCCAGCAATTTATTGCATTAGCCAATCAAATGTGAAAGTGCAGATTCCAGATAGAACAGTTTGTTTACTGACAACAATTGCCATGGAGAATGAAATGGTTGTTGCCATGATAACTAAGTTACAAAATCCTGCCTCAGAGTATTATAAACTGCTGTGCAACTCTTTAAACTGATGGAAGTATAATTCAAATTGAATTTCCTGTAGTGTATCTCAGATTCTCACTAGTACCTGTAGCAACACGCCCACACTAATTAAAACTTCTGTTTTTTAAAGCAGTGTTGTTTTCAATCTAGACACTAAGTGTTGCACAGGGGCCATTGTTCCAAAGTGGGGGGTATGAACCATAACATCTCTTGAATATGGTGCAAACCCAGTTGCTTACTGGTTGTTAAGTGATAAGACATGGATCTACCACCCACAGTCCTGCTGGGTGCTTTGCAAACATCTTCAGCATTTCACACAGACTTGTGAGAAGGTCAGGCAGCTATTGTTGGTAATTAACCCCCAGTGTCGACACAAGAAAACATCGCCAACAAAGCCTCACCTCAGAGGGCCATTCATCCTTAAACTTGTACTTATGACCCACAGCCAACAATCAACACCGCCAACACACACACATACACACACACACACATATCTGAGTGGATGAGAAAAGGTCAGACGTAGCACTTCCCCAAACCTTTTGTGGTGTTTTGCTTTGCCACTGGGAGAGTGGCGTGTTGAGGGACTGTCAGAACTATGAGGGCTCTGCCAACAGAGAGGTGTGCAACCTTTAGTGTCCTGGCCTTGAGGAGCACCATCGCTCTCACCTTAACATTGTTTTAAAGGCCATGTGTACTATTTACACTTTACATTTACCCTTTAGTTTGCTGTCTCCTCAGCTGGAGGTGTGACCAGCATATTTATCAGCAGCCACAGAGTCCATATATAACAGCTGAGAGCACCTACGGTTATCAAGGCATAAAAGCAAGTACAAAAACAAAGGACTTGAGAACAAAGATCAACACTTGATTTAAATGTTTCACTAAAGTTGAATTCTAGTACACTTCCACAGTGCAGGAAGCAACACTTTGTCTCGCTCACTCAGCATGATCAGTGCTTTTGGTTGACATCTCTCTGATAGTCCCATTTTAAGAGGTGGTTTTGGTTGAAGGGCATTCTGGGAAACATAGGAAATCTTTAACTGAAAAAGAAGTATGATAAGCTAGGTTGACGAAACTCAGGAAAATACAATTACATTTAATGACAAAATAAGTCCTGGGACATACTGAATGTCACAGACAGATGATGTTTCAAAGTATAGCTGCAACCAAAATTATTCAACCCCCCTGAGACTGTAAGGATTTACACATTTAAGGTTTTCTAAAGACCTAGAATGTTTCAAAATTACATCTGTATCAGTTGAGTGACATATTCAAATTTGTAAAAATGTGCAAAAAGCCTCGTGGCCTTTGGAATTCTAGGAGACAATTTTATGGAGTGATGCGACTAAAGTGGAACTGTTTGGACCTATGGATCAGCAGTATGTCAGGTGCAAGAAAGGCAAGGCTGATGACAAGAAGAGCACCATCCCCACAGTGAAGCATGGAGGTGGGTTAGTCCTGCGGGAGTGTTTTGCTGTTGCAAGAACTGGAATGTTGATCATGAAACTGCCATCATTGATTCTTCAATATTCAAGGCCATTTTGAAGAAGAATGAGATAACCTCAGGATGTAAATTGAAGCTTGTTGATCATGTGACTTTCTGCCAAGACAACGATCCCAACTATACTTTCAAGTCAACTAAAAATTGGTTCATTAGACTCAACATTATGTTCTCCCTATGATTTAGGATCATAATGACCTATTTTAAGGTCAAAATCCATTTGATTGCAACTGTATATAGTGTATGGTGTTCCGTTAATGTTCATAATGATCATCATCAAAGTTCAACATTCTTTTGTCCTGTCACAAAAAACAACAAAAAGATACAGTACAGTTTAACTGACCACAAACTATCATCCATATCTTAGCCAATAGCACTGTAACCATGAAAGAACTTAACAAGGTAAACGCCAAGTGCTCCAAATTAAACAACAAAATACATAATTTGTAACTGCCCCCTCAGAACGAGCATTTCCTGATCTGACTATAGTAGGACCACATAATTTGTTAGTGCTTTCCAAAACCGTTACAAATCACTGTAAAATCAAAACCATTTTCTGATCTGATACTATTAGGCTTTTTTCCTATCTTTAATCAAGAGTGTGGTCTTTAAGTTTGAGACCATGATTTATTGATTTCATGTTCAGATTTTGTAATACTCTCCCTCAAGACCCTGCTCTCGCACTCAAATAGCCCCTGCTTGCACTTGGATTTGCTCTGCTTCTGCTCAAACTGTATGCTTGCACTCAGATATATTGTTGCTTGCACAGATTTCCTGCGCTCCAGCTTCAGCCCTTCTCCTCGCACTCAGGCTGCTTATGTGCGCTCGTGAAACGTCTGCTCTCAGATTTCTGCTCTGCTCTTGGATTCTTTGTGCAACAACCCTGTCAAAATTCCCCAACCAATAGAATGCCAGCTGTAGTGTTGACCCAGGAAATGATCACTGCCTCGTTGCAGGCGCGTTTGCTGTACTTCTGACAGCGTCCCGCATGGGTGGTCACTCTTTAACCGGGTTCGCCCTCCACAGCCTTATTATATGTACAGTTAATATATAAACCAGCGACCGTACTTTTTCTTTTACTATAATACTTAATAAAATATACCGTATACCCGCGCCCGTACTGTTCATTTTACTATAATAGCTACATGTAATAGTAGCCTTATAGCACACCGACGGAAGGCTGGCGAGAGGAAAACGGCGTCACCTCATGACTCTGGAGCGGGAGTCTAGCAGATCGCTGGACAACACGGACCACCAAAGTCAAGGACCTCAAGTAAGTTTTTTACTTTAATGGTGCTATTACTGGAACCATCATTTTTGTGATATTGTTTTATTTTGCCATACTTTGTACGCTGGCAAGGATGTCATGAATCAACCACATCAGCTAATGCTCATTGACAAACATGGCGGCGTCCACTTTGTTGTTAGTTGCCTAGCAACAGTGTTGCCATAACGTACAACACTTGAAAGCCAAGGATATTATCATGGATGTATTCTTGTGCCGCAAATATTACTTTATCAATCAATTTGAAGGAAGTAATAGTACCATTAAAATAAAAAACTTACTTGAGGTCCTTGACTTTGGCCAGCGATCCACTAGACTCCCACTAACTCACAAGAGTGGTCTGGTGTAAATTTGCACTTCAACAGTGTACGCCTTAGAATCTGTGTTTCCTGGCTTTTCTGGAGGCAAAGTCCTTAATGACATCACTATAAGAGATCTGATGGCCAACTTTGTTGTTGGTACTAATCAGTGCAAGTCCACTCAGTCTTTCTTGTGCCATGGAAGATCTCAAGTAGTTCTTGATCAGTTTGAGCTTAGAAAAGCTCCGCCCTGCAGACGCAGCAGTCACAGACTCTTACTGTCTGTAGTCGGACAGGACAGATGACCACTCAGCTGGGTCACCTGGAGGAGCTGCAGAGCCATGGTGCAGGCTGGAAGTTACTGAGGGAGTAGATGTGACATCGATCCCAATGACCACAGAAGTAGAAGGACCTATAGAGAAATTAAATGAATAATTAAAATACAAAATATTAATCTCAGGATATTCTAAAGTAAACTGAGCAAATACAAAGGCTGATGTGCAGCCACATCAGCTGAGGTTGGAACAGATACAGAAGAGACAGTAGGATCAGTGGATGCAGGTGTTGGTAAGTGCTCCTCACCTGCAGAGAAGGATGGACCTAAGATGAAAAAAGAAAAAAAAAGCTAGCCATGTTATGTCATATTAAAAGGTAATGTGTCTGTCAACAACAAAACATATCTCACAAAAGACATGGTTTATCCATATAAATACACTGATCTGGGAAAATTACCCTTTGTTGAAAACTCACCTGCTCTATTATCATCAGCTGAGGAGGTGGATTGCAGTGCTGAATGTACAGTGGCAAGATCATCACTGGCACTTGGGGAAGTATCAGGGGCAGGTGGTGTTGGTTGTGCTCCAGCTCACTCCTGGGGAAGTTTCATATAGTATGAGTACATAGCTGATGAAACAGAATGAGTTTATTTTACCAACATAAATTATTATACTCAGCAGCAATTTGTACACATAAAACAATTCTTAATCTATAACTAGCTAATTAAGACATAATGATATTGCAATATAATAGCAAAGACCCCAAAATGGAAAAACTTATTAAGATTTATGGAACTGAAGCTTATTTTCATTACAGAAATATATACCCATAATTGATCAGACTTTGATCCTTTGTCTGCCTGCCCATCCCTGGGTCCAAGGTGTAGGCTATTTTATTGTTCTATATCATCACACTATTGTTAATTTCAGTGGGCAATTTTAATACAAAGTGGTTACCACTGCATGTGAATGCATGAATGGGCCAGATCTGGCCTCCAAAGGAGAGATTTTATTAGGCTATACAATATCACCCACCACTGGATTTGTATGAACTGCAATAAACTTGAGCTTCTGTGCTTTGATTACCTGCTATTAAACAACATTACCCTCGCCTAGTCGTACTTCTGCAGTTATTTTGGTGAAAGTAACAAAAAAATAGTGCAATCATATTACAGCGCAACGCATATTACACAGCCAGTAATATTGTAAAGTAACATTACTTTCGAATGAAAGTAACTAGTAATATGTAATATATTGCATTTTGAAAGTGACACTGTGCCCAGCTACAGTTACAGCTAGTTAGTTTTACGCAGAAGAAAAACCGTACTAAAAAACTAATCTATAACTAGTTAATTAAGTGAAATATTTTACCAATAATCACAAAATGCTTATCAGCATCAAGCTCAGTAATGTTATACAAACATGAAAAAGTTAGCTTGCTTTTGTTTCAAACCAACTATGAATAGCTGGCTATCTAGCTATCTACCAGCTACCTTGCTATTATACATACTACTAGGTGGATTAAGATGTCAGGGCTATTAAATGTTAACTTTTGTAAGACAAGATATGCTACCTAGGCTATGTTGTTAACTAGCTAGCTAGCTAACGTTAGCTTAAGAAAATAGCCTAACGTTGGCATATCTTGTCTTACAAAGGTTAACGTTCCCTAAATCCCTAAATAGCTTTGACATCTTAATCCACCTAGTTGTATTTATTCATGCAAACAAACCTGTATCTTGCTGTTTTTTCTCATCTTCTGTTTTCTTCTTCTTTCTTTTCTCTGCTCCAGAAGGATATATCCTTTTTTGCACATTACGTTTTTTGCTGATTTCTCCATCGACTAGGACAGGACTGTCTGACTGACTGTGCTTGCATCAAAATGCAGTTAATGTCCTTTACAGTGCGCATGAACGTGACAACAGCTCTGACAGAGGCAGCAGGGATGGATTAAACCACTAGTATTTCCTAGCCACCCCGTTAACACAATATTGTGTTTTTGTATGATTACCATTGACATAATGTAATATACCGATATCACAAAAAAAATTATATATATATATATTCAAGCTCTCTTGTGGGACAATGGGGGCCCTAAGCAGGCGCTTAGTTCGCTTATGCTGTACATATAATAAGGCCATGGAGGGCGAACCCAGATGAACCCAGTTAAAGAGTAACCACCCGTGCGAGACGCTGTAAGAAGTCAAGCGAACGGGCCCGCAACAAGGCAGTGATCATTTCCTGGGTTAACACTACAGCTGGCCGTCTATTGGTTGGGGAATTTTGATAGGGTTGTTGCACAAAAAAATCTGAGAGCACACATTTCACAAGCGCACATAAGCAGCCTGAGTGCGAGGAGAAGGGCTGAAGCTGGATCGCAGGAAAACTGCGCAAGCAACAATATATCTGAGTGCAAGCATACAGTTTGAGCAGAAACAGAGCAAATCCAAGTGCAAGCAGGGACTATTTGAGTGCGAGAGCAGGGTTGTGAGGGAGAGTATTACAAAATCTGAACATGAAATCAATAAATCATGGTCTCAAACTGAAAGACCACGCTCTTGATTAAAGATAGGAAAAAAGCCCCATATGATACAGGTATGGTTAAAGGTTGGTCAGGTTTAGGCACAAAAACATCTTGTTAAGGATTAAGGAAAGATCATGGATTGGGTTAAAATAACTACTTGGTTAAGGTAAGGGAAAGATCATGGTCACGTGTCTCCTCCCTCTGTGGACTTGATGCCTCTATAACAATGTCACACTATTTTCTCCTTTGCTCCAGATGTTGTTGATGTAGCTCTCCTTCAGTGCTTTACTGGCTGATCTGCAATCAAAGTACACAACAGGACAAGGGTGATGAACATCAATGCACTCTCACATGAACAGCTTTCTCTGAAAATGCATTAAATGAAATCCAATAAAGCCCTTGCCACAATCCCCTTTCACATTGCAGGTTAAGTAAAGTGCAGGAAAATATACATTCAACACTGTCCCACATTCAAACGTAAATTGTCTGGTTTAACTAGTCTGCCCTGCAGTGAATACTACTGTTTACATTTTACCGCGACAGTAAAATATGGCATAAAGCTGAGGGGCGGCAATTTCAAAGGATTTTCGCCGCAGAATGGCGATTACAAAGCTTGCTGCATTTGAAATACTTTGCTACAAACTGTATAGAATCGCAGTTTACACAGAGCTGTTATCTTACACTTAATCTACATCATATAACCTGCATTTGAGCTTACATTATGCAATTAGCAAGTTTATGTGCAGCATAGTTACCATATCTGTCTCTCTCAGTCCCAAGCCTGAACTGAGAGGGAACGGCACATTCGCCCATACCAACGTGCAACAGGTACATCGCATTTAAAATACGTAACAAATTAAAACAGCGTAACTTATATTAACTGCATTAACCTCTTTCCAGTAAATACAGAAAAGTGCCCTTTGTATGTAATCATTACATGGAAAAGCAAAGATTTTAAAAAATGACAATACCTTATATCCTTTCACCCCTTTCATCTCCTCCAAGTGTATCTAACCTTCTGGCCAAAATCACTTCGCTAGCATAGGGGTGTATATTTGTAGGCCTCTTACTCGACTGCAATATTACCACTATTACACAGAGACACAAAGATTTTTGTTTTAGGGCATTTGCTAAAATGACTGATGCTGTCATTTGTCTTGGGAAGACAGTCACATAAAAACGCAGGTTTAAATGCAGCTGGGATTAATTGAGAGGAGACTGTTATGCATTCACTCAAAACAGCACCAGACGTGGAGAGGGATGCATTTGGCCACATTAGCAGCAAGGTGTAAATGCAGTGCGTCTCCAGTCAACACACATGATCAACATAAATGGAAATGACACCAGAGTCTGTGGTTCACATCCAGACTTCCGTCTGTGGTTAGGTTTAGGCAACAAAAGCACTTTGGTTAAGGTTAGGGAAAGATCGTGGTTTTGGCTAAATGTTAATAAACACATTGTGTCTCAAGTTACAGCTGACTTTCTGTTAAATCAGACCATGATCTTTCCCTAAAATTAAAGCACTGTGAGTGCCTAAACATAACCATAACAAAGCAGAATAATGCTATAGCCACCACAGGCAGATATTGTATTACAAGATCGGATATTTTAGCAGAAAACACACAGTTAGTGAACATTTTACCTCCGAGTTCAGTATCAGCATTTTGAGACTAAATTAATTAACATGTCCTCATTATGTTAATAGAAAACGTAGTCTGGTCTGCATTACATTTCCTTCAAAACGTATTTGCTTGTTGAAAACTTCTGTTGTAATTAGTGACCTTTTTGTGTTAGTTTGCTGTAAATATAATGTTTAAATTGCAAGTCAACAGGAAAGTAACTGCAACTGTAAAAGAAAAAAGTAAAAGAATAAAAATGATCTATATAAGTTTTTGTGTAACTAGCATTGTCTAAATTACCATAACAATATGCGACAACCAAAGACAAACAAATATGGAAATGATTCTGGTTTAATGTGGTGCAAGTGAATTCAGCACCCAAATTAGATCAAAGCATCATGCAAAAACATCCTTATGCTCACTGCTGTTTGAATAACATCTGACTTGTTTTCCCCTCGATTTGCCATTAAAGTGCAGAAGACACACACCTTCTAATATACAGAAGTGGATGGTTACTATATTTACCTCAATACATATACAGAAGTTCTTGAGTAAATTGTACTTCTATGAGTAGTTTTAATGGATCATACTTTTAATCTGTTGCATCCAGATACACTTATCCCATTGTTTTTATTTATTTCTATTTTCATATTATTTATTTATATGTATTTATTATTATCCATATTGATTTTAGTCCACAATCTGGTCTTTCCTTCTCAAACTTCAAAGAGGCCAGTGACCAGCTCAAGGACATAGATTTGGTTTAACATTGGCTGGGACATTTTTTGTCGGATGACCAGTATTCACAGTTGTGTATGTGTGTACTTTTGCTTTATTCAATATATATTTGGTATAAAACGGTATTTGTTATATAACTTAAACAGGACTTGTAATCAACACTGCTCACAATAGACCACACACACCAAAAATGACAATTTCACTTGTGTAATAATACACCAAACTGTGCAATATCAATATTCCTATGTGCAAAAATGTCCATTTTTACGTCTGTTTACTTACTTATTTATTTATTATATCTTGCTTTTTCCTACTGATGTTTGTTGCTATTGCGCTATCCCCTTGCTGCTGTATCACTGTAAATTTCCCCGCTGTGGGATTAATAAAGGATTATCTTATCTTATCACATGGAAGATATTTTACATAATATTATTGCATTATTATATTTTTACATTAATGTAAATGTGAGACTAAAATCAGTATTTGAAATTTTATATTTACATACATTAGCCAAGTGTTAATATAATGTGACACTGTTTGACTATGAGACAGTCAGTATAAATACTGACAGCTCTGTTCACCTTAATAACAAAAGTACAACAGCACTGATAAAAGAACTGTCTTGTTGTTCAAGTTGGAGAAGTGTCTTCTGGCAACCCTGTCTCCTATAATTACGTTTACATATTACTAATGGTTTTACCAAATACATTTTTTAGGAAGCACAATTGCTACCTGAATTATGTTCACTGGCATGGTTTTTCCCAGTCCACAAAGCTCTACTTTCTAGTACCACACAGAAGTCATGTGGAGGTGGTCGGGGTGGATGGTTGGCTGTACAAAGCTCAGACCTTTGATGCTGGAGAACATGTTCAAATCCTGCATCCTGTGTGTGATTAGATTTAGACAAGTAAAACACCAAGGTTACGGAAAGATTGTGGTTTATTTAAATGCAGAAATAGTGAAAACATCCTGTGTTCTGTCCTCGACCTTAACCTGTGCTGTGAGTTGCCCAAATGTGACCATAACAAAGTTAATCATGCTTTAGTACCCATGAGCAGATTATGTAGGGAGGAAAAAACGTTGTCAGTGAACATTTTGCAGGTACGTTACGTATGAACATTTTCTTACTTTGCAGATGCTTTCATTTAGAATGTTGCCTTATGTTGATAAAAAATGTCATCCAGGTTGCATTATGTTTCTTTCAAAGTGTATTTGCTGTTGCAAATTTGTAGCATATAAACACAAATGTTAGGAAACAGGGTTGCTTCTGGGTTTGCTCCAAAACAGCACATTCCCTGAAATTGTAATACCTCCAGTGAATGCCCAAATTATCTCCCCAGCTCACTGTTGATGTTTGATCTTTAATGAATAGTGAAGCATGTTTCATTACAGCTTTTACAGACTGACACCTCTGAAGCTGTTAAGTGAAGTCATGTCCTATCCTCCATCCTATCAGTTCCAGTGGGCCACACTGACTGGCTACAACATGAGTTTTATTGAAAGGCCAATATCAGCACAGTGATAAATGTCTCCAACACTAGTTTAGATGGCCCGGCTGGCGGCTCATTTGGAAGAGGGGCTGCATACAAAGTTCAATCCCATCTGTCTCCAGCAGAGTTAAGAGTCAATGCTTGTGCCACAAACACTCATCCATGACATTTGCAGTCAGCTCTGAGACACAAATCATCCTGTGGGGAGTCTTATAATTAGGAGTGTTTTGCATGATTTAATCGATCAAAAGAGAAAAAAAACGAGAAATATCCACAAGGTATTAATTACTGGCCTCCACAATTTTCTGTTGCCATATCCACAATTCACTCAAGTAGGACACATTTACACTCATAGTCTCTCCCTCCACAATGAAACATGAATGAGCATCCAGGGTGGTCTCGGCTTCTAACTATGCCCTGAGCTAATGCCATAGGCAAGGTGTTCCTCTGGCTCCTTTCTATACAACATACCTCCAGCCAAGAACCAATGCCTTTTCAAGTGTGTTCCACAAAGTGGAAATGTTGAATATGAGGAAGAAGGAGGACTGCACAAACACAGATACATGAATCAAAGGCCTATCAGTGTCAGGGGAGGGGAATACACACACCTTAATCAAGACAAGCTTGTATATTTTATTTATCGCCTTTTTATTATTGAGTATATATCACTGTTAAATAATTCACTAACTTCTTCTTTCTTACCCGTAAGTTAGGTCTCTGTGCACAATACCTAGAGGGTACATTTTCACATTCATTTTTTTTCCAAAGTATCACTGTTAACATAGATCTCAACTTTCTTTTACTCCCCTCAGGAGATTTTTGATTCATAATTCAATCATTTATTCCTCCAAGGTGACAGAGGACTTTCGCCAGTCTGGGTTTTGCTTTGATAATGTAATTAGCCATTAAACAGAGACTGAGACATTTTAAAGGTGACATGATCCGTCTATGTCAAACTTCATCATATCCACCCTTAAGGCTCACAATCAAATGGGAATATGTCCAAGTCAAATTATACAGATTACTAGTGTAATCACAGGCGGTGCAGTGGCGACGGTGCTGTCAATCAGCAGGCTGTAGTAAAGGGAGTCATCAGGTGGTCATCTCGGTCCTGAGTTGCTCTTGGAGCATGTGAGAAGTGAATAAACAGCGTGGCTAGCCAAGCAGGCTGCCAGAGACGGTTTAATTAAAACTGTGACATTGTATCATAAAAACCAGAAACCTAATCGTGATGAAATAAGTATAATGTAATTATCAGCCTGGTTATAAATAGCTTTAATTTCATGCTTTGAGGAAAATGAAATGGAAATGGCGTGGAGGGGAGGTGCATGAATGTGTGTGTGTGAGGGAGCAGTTTACTGAGCTCGTGGCCCACCCTCTGCCAGTGCCAAGAGACAGGAGCCAAATCGAATTTCTCCTCTCAGGTCACACGTCTGTCCACTCAGCCATCCTTCAAACTTCTCTCGATCTGTCACCCCCCTCATCATCATCCTCACTGCAACATTATCCAATGTGACTCAGAGGGGATCCTGGATGGCCAGGAAGCCACCTGGCAGGCCAACAAGTCCTGACAGTTTGTCACCTTCCCTTCCAGATGCTTGATTAATCCCACCTACACACTCATACTTAGACCTTCACATTCTATTTCAGAGTACAAACTGAAAATACATCATGAATGACCTGAAGGAATACAGGGAACTGAGACTGTAAGTGATGAGTAAAGAGTCATCAAAAGCCTATTTCACTTATGCTTAATGTAACAAAGTGGGTGAGAACTCTCTTTTACTCACCACTTGTCCCTTCCATGTTCATTTTACACATTACATATATTTCTACAGGTGTTCATTTTGCTATAATTTACCATTGCTTTGTATCATTGCAGTTAACATCAAAGCACATGAGTAAATTAAAGCATTCATACTCACCATTGTTTGTTCCTTTGTTCAGACCAACCATGCAGGACTATTGTTTGGGAGGCATGGATGTATAAAGAGAACTGGATACATTTCTATGAAAGTTGCTCAGTGGCACATAAAGCTGAAAAAGTTCGACTTCCCGGCTGTAAAATTCTCTTCTTCCTCATAGCTTCCGCATAGCTTCCACATTGTGTGGCGCATAGAGCAAGCGCACTAAGCGCTTCCTTTAGCCCCGCCTCCCAACCGCTCGGTCTCAGGCTCAAATTGGCTTCAAAGCCTGGTGCACTTCCTGGGGGCTTGTTGGGTTTGATGCTCGCTAAAGTAATGTGTAGAATTGTTTACTTTTTATACAGCCATTTAGAAATGTAAATGAGCTTATAAATGAGTCCAAGAATGGTAGGGAATTTCCTTGTATTAAGGTTAGTGTGGAGGTTAACCTTTGTTGTTTTTGGTACTGGCCTAGATGGTGGGTCGTGCTGCCTTCAACACGTGCCTTTTGTTTTATTTGTTATGCGTTCATATGCTGAGTTATTCTCCTTGTATTTTTTCTATTTTTCCTGAGTTTCACAAGAAATGGAGAGCACTGTAAATAAACATCCACCTCTGAGAAAGCAAAATGTCTGCTGAGTCTGCCTACCTATCACCGTCCATGTCGTTCGAGCCAGACTACTACTACACTATTTGCAGAGAACAACCTACTGCTCAGTGTCAGCAAAACCAAGGAGCTGATCGTTGATTTTAGGAACACAAACTCCTGTCTACATCAGTGGAGCTGAAGTGGAGCAGGTGAACAGTTTTAGGTTCCTGGTAATCAGCATCACAGAGAACCTGTCATGGTCATCACACATCTCCACCCTGATAAAGAAAGCTCAGAAACGACTGTATTTCTTAAGGAAACTTGAGAAGGCAAAATTCCCATGCCAAGTTCTTATTAACCTGGAAACAAGAACTTGGCAACTGGCATGGGATGTGCACGGTCCAGAACTCATTGCATGCTAAATCTGCGTGTTTAGTAATCAGCATGTTAGCCCAAAATATCTGTAGGCTTTGTAGCATGGAACACTACTTAAAGCGACAATGAAATAAAAGTAGACTCTTTGCTGTAGATTTCTTATAGTTGTAGGCACCACAAACTAAATTCCAGTCATCTCCACTGTACTGGGGTGGAGGCAGAAATCTCAGATACAGCTATCAAAATCTGGACAAATAGAACCAAGACAAGAAAATCTTGTTTACTTCGCATGGGTTCAATCTGATTAAACTTTGACATGTCAAATTGCGAAGCTCTCCAATGTCCAGCCAATTTGAGAGAAGGGGTGGGATTGACCTCTCGTTCAGAAAATATAGCTTTTTTATATCATTATAAGTGCATGACAAAGTCTTACAAGCAGCCTCGCTCCTCTGCTTCAGCTGCAAGGTTGGAGTATTGCAGCCTTTTTCGTTCATGTGACTCATCCACGGCATCCTCCCAGTGGACCGTCAGGTCAATGATGAAGACACACCAGCAGGAGATGGACCAGAGGACCAGGTACACTTCATGCAAGAAGCATGCTTTTTAAAACCTTGCTGGAAGGGAGGAAAAATGAAGAAACTATGGAGGATATTATAAACTGGTCATTTTTCATTAGGCTATTTTGAAGATTGAATCAATTTGAGGAAAAACATCAAAAGGCAGACATTTTATGGAGAACTGAATGCAACCCATGTATACTATAATGTCCACCTGTCTAATGTCAAGCCAAAAAAAACAACACTTTTTTCACATTTTTTCAAATGAAATTCTCTTTACCCTCACCGGGGAGCGGGGATCCAGTCTCTTCCTTCCTGTTATCATCCAGCACCTTCTGGCAGGACATTACAATTCTCGTCAGCCATGGTGCCCGCCATTTTGGTGAGGAAAATTTGTACAGAGTTTTGTACTTGTCACTCTCCTCATCACTCATGAGACTGGGTGGCCATTTTGGTGAACATTTGGCCACTCATGCTCCCTTCAAATAATCAAGTCGTCACGTCCAAAAAGCCTTTCCCCCACCTTCACCCTCTTCTTGAAGAGCTATAAAAAAGAATGATAGAGGGTAGATTTTCCGTTTGGTGAGTAAATCTCGGAAAGCTATGCGCCACACCCGCTTCCCAAATGTTCCCATCTTGAACAATGTAATACTATAATGTGTGAGTGCAGCCATTATGTCTCAAACAACTTTATTGATTCATTTTTCAGTCCATGTGTTATGTTTACTGCCACAGAAAAGAAATAAATATCTTATTCAAGCACAACCTCTTCTCTCCAACGTCATTATCAGACTTGCTAACGCTACCACCAGTTATGTGTGAGAGGCAAAAACAGACTACAGTTAGCCAGTTTTCTACTATTATAGTTGACTTAGCAGCTGACAGATTTGGAGTCTTTCCTATTACGTCACAATTAGGGAGGAGTTATTGTACTAGGGAGGAGTTCATCTTACCTCCAGATATCACTCCTTGTCACTTGGCCAATCCTTCTTGGTTATAATCCACAGCTTCGGTGCGATGTGGGTGCTGGTTAAGAGAGAAGAGGCTTGTTGTCGATCATTTCTTTGTCGGTGAAATGAGTTTTCCTCGGAAAATCTCAGCGAAGTGATCCGTGGCATGTCTGCAAAGTTCAAAATCCTTCTGAGAAAGGATATGCTGTTTGCTAGCAGTCTATATAAATGTCTGAAGATAGCCAATCAGAATTAAACTGATGACGGGAGACGTCTGAAGATAGCCAATCGAATTAAAGAGTCCATAAATCATGAACCTTACAATTGGCGCACATTTACGCACAAATTAAAAATTCTTTCAAAAAACAACAACTTTGCCAGTTTGACTGTTACTAAACTGTCTGTAAATATGCACCAATTTACTTTTTCACCAGGTAGATTCAACAAGAAACACAGTAAAAAGCAGTTGCATGCAGTACATATCAATACAAACAATTCATACATTTGATATTCTCTGTGTATGAATCAGTTAAATATCAAATTCAGAATATCACTTAGTGTTTATCTGCTCTCCATATTCCACCATATATATATTTAAATGAGGAATACTGTTGATATGCAGCAGACTTGGTCGTATTCTAGTTAAAATACTGAGGTCAGAAATCTTCATATTTGTCATGAGGTCATATTCGGATGTTGTGAGATAAACACATGATGTACCTGGACATTGTATTTTACCATACCACAAATACTGACTTAGTATTACCCCGGACACGGTGCACATCATTACCAACAATTCATACTTTTGATATGCTCTGTATATAATTCATATCAGTTAAATATCACCTAGTGTTATATCTGTACACCATATTCCACCATATATGCTTCAATGACAAAGAGTGATGATATGCCACAGATTTGGTCATATTCTGAGTCCACATATTTCAATATATGGCATGAGGGCATATGTGGATATTTTATTTAATCTGTATGCAACATTACATATATCTGGACACAGTGTACTATATGAGACAAACGCTGGCTCAGTATTTGACCTGGCATGAAGCGTTTTGTGATAGCTCGACACTGTGCAAAGAATTTTTTGAACACTTTTGAACAATCTCTGTTGAGACTGTCCTCCTAAGACATACATCAGCACCAGTCCTTTATTCCAATGCCTAAATACAACACAGGCCTACTGTATGTTTATGTTTCCCCTAATCTCTACAAACAGATATCTGCATATGAATGCAGAATCTGTAGGTAAGGGACAGGATTTTGGTATCGAAAGCCTTATGGTTTCCATTTGTAGTCCGAGTAGTATTGACCAATCACGTTGGAGTGGGCTTTGGTTGCATGCAGGTAAACAGTCCGTGTGGAGAAATGCAATCTCGGAACCCATCGGCTATCGTCTGATAACGATTTAGTTTTTTATCAGTCTCAGAACCCTAGAGATTAGCTTTTTGTTAGCTGTCCGTTATCCATTATCCGGATATCTGCTGGCTACACTGTTAGCCACGAAACATTGGCTGTTGTCAGATGATAGCCGGGTTCCAAGATTGTGTTTCCCCTGAAAAGGGCCTCTAGTGGCTGTGTGAATTGTGACTGTTGTCTGTCCAGAGCAAAGGTAGAGGTAGCGTCACGTTCTTATACAGCCCAAAAACTTTGCAGGGAGGAGGTTGAGGTAGATGGGTGGGTTGACAAAGTAACTTTAATATATTATACCACTGCTTGCTTCCTGTTTCTTACCAACAGTCAATGTTGTTTCTTTTTACCATGACCACGATCGTTCACTAACCAAGTAACCACAATGATGAGGGTTCCTTAACAAAGTACATATTTTAACCCAAACCATTATCTTTCCCAAACCTTAACTGAGTCAGGTTTGTGCCTAAACCTGATCAAACCTTTGTGATACCATAGTGTTGGCAGATCCGGAAACAGTCTTATGAATCATTTTTGGAACGTTCATTTGTAGTGGTTTTGGAAGGCACTCAGTTGTCGGACAAATTAGCAGCTCAACAACCAACAGCAATAGAGAAGGCTGAGACGAAAGCAGCACAAACAGCATTGCTGATTTTCTTGTGGGAGGATGGAATTTATGAAGAAGGTTCACAGGTGTGAGAGGTGAAAACTCACCCGCCTGAGAGCCTAATGATCTGAGGGGGCCTTGAAGTAGTCCTCGGGGAGCCCCAATAAAGGCGCGGAGAGGACCACACCAAGAAAAGACATGGTGGTCACACTGAGCCAAGAGGAGATTTTTCCTTTCAATAATGCAGGAGCTGATGAGGTTTGATCATTGGAAAGGAAGGCGAGAATGGTCTGAGCCTGCAGAGAAACACTCTCAGTGGTGCCTTTTCTTTTCTCAATTTTCTCTGGTTGCTATGATCACCACATATAGTTTGATTAGCAGAATGATTGCAGTGATTAAATTTGTACAAATTCTTCAAGTGTAAGTGCTTTGCTAAATGTCTAATTTGCCTCATTGCATCGAAATATTGTTTTTAAAAACATGGGAAACTATTCAGAATGAGTCAAAGTGTAATTAAATGCCAAAACCTAGGTCAAAGCCATTCATTTTATGGCTGCTTTTAAGAAAGGTATTTGAAAGACCACTCGTTTAAAGTGAAAGTCTAAGCATCAGTATCAGCGTTTAATAGAATGCTTCCAATGAAAAGCAGAGAGCAGAGAAGGCTATGCTTAGGGGGTGATAAACAGTGCCGGGGAATAATACTGGGCTTTTTAAACCTTCCAATATAAAAGACCAAATGAAAGGTGAGTCTTAATTATATCTGCAGGAATGGCCTACATATAGTAAAGACTGAATAAGCTCAGACCACACATAATGGTGAAGGACAAAGTTGTTTTTTTGTGTGGTGTAATCATAAAATGAAATTCCATTAAAATGAACCAGCTTATTATGTCTCAATTGCCAAAAGCTTCTTCATGATGAGAATATCTCTAAAAACGGCTATTTCCTGTTTATGTTTATTTCAGCACAAACCCTTAAGTCTTATTTATACTTTTATTTTCTCTTTTTGCCGGCCGGCAATTTCCGTTTTATTGTGTCATATTAATTTCCCCTGAAGTGACATTCTGATTGGAGCAGAACAGATGGAAATCTAGGATTGTCCTGGCAAAATCCATCATGAAAAATGCATCCGACACCTGTGTAATTTGCCTAATCATCTTTTCCTAATAAGCTCCCCCCATTAATAATGAACGACTTCCACAATGCAATCAAGATAAAAGTAAATCTGATGACTTAATACCCTTCAAAATAATTACCCCCTCCTCCCCCCTCCTTCCCTCATCCCACCAGCCCACACCCATCTCTGGGACAGCTTTTCTTTTGATATCTTCCTCCCCATTGCCTCCAGGATTTTAATTGGGATTAGAGAACAGAAAATACCAAATGTGGCCTGTTGTCTACTTCAGTGTAGATTTCTCTGCAAAGTAAAATCAACTTCAAACTCCTGCTTATTTTAGTAACTACAAACATGCCCCTGCATTTTTGTATTGTACACTTTATTAATCTTAAAAGTCTGAATTAAACACTTTTATGTTATTATCTTATTTGCTTATTTTGCATTGCATGATAAATATCACATGTAATGACATTCCATTGGTGATGGTATTTTTTTGTGATTTTGTACGTCTGTCAAATTTTCTGATGTATTTTTTAGATGTAAATATTGGCATTGATATTTGTTCTAATAAATATTAGTCCCAGACTGCAGCAAGACATTTATGCACAACACAGAATTAAATGCAGAATTTAAAACAAACATTCTGTGCCTACATTAAATGTATCAAACATGTAATTTTTCTCACATTAATATATATATGTGCGTGTGTGTGTGTGTGTTACGTCATCCGTCCACGCAGACACAGTCCACATTTTTTATGTTACCTTCCCACTGTAGGCCTCAGTATGCTTTAAATTAATTAGGTTGTATAACAAGACATCTGACCATGTCTATAGGAAAGGGTCTATAGGTAGAGAGTTATGGAGTGAAAATAGTCTCAATATTATTTGTAAATGTGTATTACATGATTTGTAACTGAAAAAAAGATTTGAAAATATTTTACTTTACTTACATTTACTTTTTAACTTCAATTTCTCACGGATCAGGTTACTTTCGCTTTCGGGATTTGGAGACTATTTTAACGCTGTATAAGCAATGGGGGTCATTGCTTATACAGCAGCGGCTGGGGTCACAACATTCTAAAATATGACATAAGAGACAGTAGTTTGGCTTAAATGTTATTACTGAGCTCTGACAGGAATTCCAGATCTGCCTGGTGGGCTAAGGGTTACTCGGGGGTTATGGGCAATAAGTGAAATAGTCTTTTATTCAACACATTCTTCTTTCTTGTCAATACCTGGCACCTACATTACTCACAATACAGCTTGACTGCTGACAGTTCGGTCATAGATTAAGGTCTGTTATGCTACTAGCGGCTAATGTAGCCTGGAGCCTCTAGCCTCAAGCAGAGATAAGGAGCAAGCTCACTTCTTTCTAACGCCATACCACTATTGTCATGTAAACATACTTTGTTATGTAAAATCAATCCCTGCTACTTCGTGAATTGGATGCACAGATCCCATTTAAGCATTAGACTGGTCCTACTGGTCGTCATTAGTCATATACACTGGAATGAATATCAGTCAACAGTTAAAATCCAATACAAACCGTTGACAGTAATACCTTGCCATGCCATGTACAACTACCATCTGTATGACCTGCCCTAAAGAGAAGAAGCAAGACGTCAAGGTAACAAATGGAGGTATTTCACAGAAAAAAAGCAAAACAGCAGAAAGCAAATGTGCAATATGTGTTCCTTGAATAGAATAGGCAAACATTCTTACACTAGATGTCTGTCTGATAGTGCTGTAGCTAAATTCAAGGAAGTGATTCCATCGGCATTTAATTCAGTTCCATGTCTCAATGTAACAGATGACTCCTATGCTAACTTTAGTCCCTCCCAAATTGATCATCATGTTGATAGTGCTGCAGGCTCACTACGAATAATACTCGACTCTATCGCCCCTCTAAAAAAGAAGATAATAAAACAGAGGAGGTTAGCTCCATGGTATAACCCGCAAACCCGCAAACTAAAACAAACATCGCGAAAACTTGAAAGGAAATGGCGTTCCACCAATCTGGAATAATCACGTTTAGCCTGGCAAGATAGTCTTAAAATGTATAGGAAGGCCCTCCGTAATGCCAGAGCAGCCTACTACTCATCATTGATAGAGGAAAATAAGAACAACCCCAGGTTTCTGTTCAGCACTGTAGCCAGGCTGACAGTCACAGCTCTGTTGAGCCATGTATTCCTATAGACCTCAGTAGTAACGACTTCATGAGCTTCTTTAATGATAAAATTCTAACTATTAGAGACAAAATTCAGCACCTCCTGCCCTCAGTTGGTACTGACTTATCTTCAAACACAGGAACCTTAGAAACAACTGTAAAACCTGATGTACATTTAGACTGCTTTTTTCCCATCAACCTTAGTCAACTAACTTCCATGATTTCCTCATCTAAGCCATCAACGTGTCTCTTAGACCCCGTCCCAACTAGGCTGCTTAAAGAAATTTTACCCTTAGTTAGCACTTCTTTACTAGATATGATCAATCTGTCCTTATTAAAAGGCTATGAGCCACAGTCCTTTAAAGTAGCTGTAATTAAACCTCTTCTTAAAAAGCCCACTCTTGATCCAGGGGTTTTGTCAAATTATAGACATATATCTAACCCTCCTTTTTTCTCTAAGATCCTTGAGAAAGCAGTTGCGAATCAGTTGTGTGACTTTCTACACAACAACAAGCTGTTTGAGGATTTTCAGTCAGGATTTAGAGTGCATCATAGCACAGAGACAGCACTAGTGAAAGTTACAAATGACCTTCTAATCGCATCTGACAAAGGACTTGTCTCTGTACTTGTCTTGTTAGATCTTAGTGCCGCATTTGATACCATTGACCATCACATTCTATTACAGAGACTAGAACATTTAATTGGTATTAAAGGCACCGCACTAAGCTGGTTTAAATCCTATTTATCAGATCGATATCAGTTTGTACATGTTAATGATGAATCCTCTATGCACGCCAAAGTTAGTCACGGAGTTCCACAAGGTTCTGTGCTTGGACCAATTCTGTTTACCTTGTATATGCTTCCTTTGGGCAATATTATTAGGAAGCACACCATACATTTTCATTGTTATGCAGATGATACCCAATTATATTTATCGATCAAGCCAGATGAAACTAATCAATTAGCTAAACTTCAAGCATGCCTGAAGGACATAAATACCTGGATGACCTGCAATTTTCTGATGTTAAACCGAAGTTATTGTACTTGGCCCCGAACACCTTCGAAACACATTATCTAAAGATATAGTTTCGCCCACCTAGAGCCTGGTTCTGCTCGAGGTTTCTACCTGTTAAAAGGGAGTTTTTCCTTGCCACTGTCGCCTAGTGTTTGCTCATGGTGGGAACTGTTGGGTCTCTGTAAATATAAAGAGTCGGTCTAGACTTGCTCTACTAGAAAAAGTGCCCTGAGATAACTTTGTTATGATATGGCGCTATATAAATAAAACTGAATTGAATT
The DNA here is from genome assembly GCA_008360985.2 of Macquaria ambigua. Classification (NCBI taxonomy): domain Eukaryota; kingdom Metazoa; phylum Chordata; class Actinopteri; order Centrarchiformes; family Percichthyidae; genus Macquaria; species Macquaria ambigua. The sequence goes on from VMKM01000748.1 coordinate 245,325, forward strand.
GAAATCAGTTGAGAGCTTCAGCACCTGTGATGGCCGTGACCACAGCCACACAATTGAAGGCCAGTATATAGGTATATAGGTTTCCCTCAGGTCTCATTCTGGCAGGTCTATTAGTTGAGTTGACATCTTGTTTTGTTAGCTTTATTTTTCAGTAGAGTTATGTTTTGTTGACCTCTTATAAGGGCCATATAACTCTTAATTCAGTTGCTTTCAGTTATTTGTTTGAGTCTTTTTTTTTTTTGGAAAACAAACCACATTTTTTTAACTTTAAACCTGTGTTTCTTTGTGCCTTGACTGCTTGGTCCACGACAGCGCCACAAACTTGATATGACACTTGCAGAAGCATCATGCAAATATATATACAAGCAAAACACATGCCAAGAGCAAAATACATTATTGTAAGCAATGAAGAAGTGTGGAAAAACTTCATTTAGACAGCCATAGACCCTTTTCACTGCAGACATTTTGACCATTCCATTATGTGACATTGAGTGAGCATGCACAATACCAGAGCCCTGCAGCTGGCTCACCTAAATGGAATGTAGCCATCATTAAAGCTGAAGTAGGCAATTTGAACAGACACAATTCAAAACTTTCCGCCTCTTTCTCTCCTGCCTTGTATCACTCAGCTAAGCCCCTCCCATCTGGGTTTGAAGCGGAACGTCAAGGTTGTCAGCCGTTGTAACTAACTAGCAAACTAACATCTGTTCTACTCGGCTAGTTATGTCTGACTCAGAGGTAAGAAACTGATCCTTTGTGAGGGAAGAAGCTCCACTCTGTAACACCTTCTTCTCTCTTGTCGTCTCGCTAGCTGATCGCCTCACGTCAATTTCACCAACTGTTTGTACAGAGTCACTGTGATTGGCTAATTACGTGCTAGCTAACCCTGATTGGTTGTTTGCTTCAGACCAGGCCAAATTTAAAAAAATAAACTAAATACAAAGGGACAGGCGCTCACAGACACACATTTTTTTAAAGGAACCCTTCAATTAAATATTGTTAGTGACATGCAATGGTCAAAATGATTTATTTCAACCAAAATTATAATGAAATAATATTGCCTGCTGCAGCTTTAATTTATTAATTACACCTGTGCTGCTTTGACAAGTCAAAATGCCTGCCATGAAAGGGGTCTACAAAGCAGATGAACAACCTGTCATAAAAAAATTGGGCTGTATTGTAAAATGAATGCATTCTGAATTGAGATATATATATATATATATACAGTATGTATGTATGTATATATATATATATATATACACACACACACACACACACACACACACACAGATGGGTGACAAATTAAAGGGAAAAAACAACATGAAGTGTCTTAGTATGGAGTCAGGCCACTACGAGCCACAGCTTCAGCTTCATAATGTTTACATAATGATCATTTCTTTTTCCAAAACTAAGACCATTATAAGACATGATTTCACTGCCACTGTTCAAGAGATCATTTATAAATAATATTCCTTTTTCAAACATTGGTTCAATAAACAAGGTCTGATCCTTAATTAATATATTTCTATTGTACCACAACACTTGGCTTTGGATTTCATAACAGGATTCTCGTTGATGATAGTGGTATTAAAACCAGCTGACGATGGCATCCTCCAAAAAACCTGATAAGTATGGATATTACTTTCTCTTTAACATATTAAAATGAAAACAGTTAACTGAAGGTAAGGGTGGGAGTTCTTTATGGAACAAGGGATGAACAGACTTCATTAACTTTGCTGAGAACCAGTGCAGGTTTAAAATAAATGCAGATATAGTTAAGGTATAAGGGATGCTTTCAGTGCAAGGTTGAGTGCCTTAACGTTTAACAATTTGAGACGACCATGTTTGTAATCATTACATAGGCACCCTCTTTTATTCTTGTCTTACCACCCCATAAAAAGTGGAATACATTTTGTTCATATTTTGTAAACAACTCTTCTCCTGGGGAAGGTAATGACATGAGAGTGATAAACTGAGGTATTACTAAAGGATTTATCACTGTTATTTTCCCATATAAAGTTAAAGGAGTCATTCTCCAAACTTTTAATTTTCTGTCAATTATTTTTAGCTTTCTATCAAAGTTTTCTTTTGTAATGTGTTCCATGTTTCTAGGGATATGTATACCTAAGAAATCTATCTGACCATTTTATTGGCAGATTACAACAGAGCTCAGAATTTGTGCCCTTCAGAGATCTAATTCATAACAAAGTACATTTATCATAGTTAGGTTTCAGTCCGGAGATAACTGTTATGTAAAGTTATTTAGTTCTTCAACTAATGCAGTAAGAGAAGCAACATTCGGTTGAATTTGAAAATTTACATTGTTTGCATACATTGGCATTTTTTATTCTAAACTACTTATTCTCAAACCTTCTATTTTATTATATTTTAAGCAAAAATTAAAAGCTGTAATAAATAGACAGAGAGAGGACATCCTTGTTTTAAAAAGCAATTGTTTATTATTTTACACTTTGGGTTACTATACATTACTTTTATCCATCTAATTAATGAATCTCCGCAGTGAAAGTATTCTTAACATTTATAAATGAAATCCAAACGTACTTTATTAAATGCTTTCTCAAAATCAGGGAAAAGTCCTAATGTTCAATTATTTTGATTATTTGTCTGATATTGTCTCTGATAGATCTACCTTGTAAAAAGGTAAAAAAAAACTGATCTGGATGAATAATTTCTTTTTGTATTTGCAACACATTTAGCTAGTATTTTAGCATTGTTACATTGTAGTGTAATTGGCCTCCACTTATAGTTGAATCCTTTCATATACCTTCCACATGAATCTTGTTTTAACAATAGTGAGATTAAACCTTCCTGTTGAGTTTCTGGGAGTTTTCTTTCCCTATGACCAATTGAAGGTATTTAGCAAGGGAATCTTAACAGACTCATTAAAAGTCTGATAAAAGTCTACTTTCTCAAAAGAGCTGATGGCTTTATGTAATTCCTCCTGTGTAATAAGTCCTTCACAAGATTCTTTTTCTTTCTCTGTTAACTTCACAGTATTATTATTTGGAAAGTTGGAGCTGATATTTTGATGTGATAAATCTACTGGAGGACTCTGAAATGATTATAATTTTGTAAAAAAGTATTGTGTTGTTCCCGCAAAACTTTCATTGGTTTTTCAATAGTTTTATTTCCCATTATAAGTTTGAAAACATTTTTCTTCAATGTGTTTTTATGCTGCAAATTAAAAAGAAAATTGGTTACTTTCTCCCCCTTTTCTATCCATCCTTCTCTTTCCTTGTGCTCAAGATTGTCCAGTAGAGTTTGTGACACATTTTTGTCTACCTGTTGTACTAAACCTGATGCACTGAGCTCCTCTCTCCTCCTCTCCC